>MU155268.1:0-83441 GCA_015484465.1 Pholiota conissans
CAGCGTCTAATGATATCGCACCTGGCGAGTATTGAAATCGGCCTCACGGAATAATGAAACCATGTCCGGATAATAATGAAATTGTATCCTATCTCAATGAAAGAGCACACCGACTGCCATTGAAATTAACAGCGTGATCTATTGAAAGTATATACGAGAAGTAATGAAACTGCATCCGAATCAATATGAAATCCAATTAACAACCCAATATGTCTTTAATTTCATTCTATTCAGAGTTGCCGTGTTGATATCATTTCATAAAAACGACGGCAACTATCACAGCGGGTGTGCTGAACGTTGCCGTCTCGTTATCATTGTGAGTGGTAGGTACTAGTGCATCGAAGCAAATTTTGCTTTATCTGTTCCCAGAAGGGCCCAATTTCAAAAGATACTTGCGTCAATTTTGTGATCAGCACCAGCGCTCTGAATGTGTCGCAACTCGAAAAGCGCGCTCAAATTTATCATGGATTTCAGTGTTTTATGAAGGGGCGTAAGTGCTCTGGTAAGGGAACTTCTTCGCAACGTGCGGCACTCAAAACGTACCTCCACCATTCCTCCGATCGGGACCACCTGCCTCCGGGCCTCTGTCTCCTTCCAAAGTTCAACGATCACGACACTTGTCGCCGGATGCAAGACGAGCCATAATGAGTATCGTTCAGGAGAGTAGAATTTGTAGACTTGCGGGTTGCTTGCGGGAAATTTCTTCAAGATGTGCTTGTTTGGCTTTGGCGTGAGTAGCAAGCCGGGTCATTCCTCGGGGCCTTCGTGCTCGTTATACACCCCGGCAAAAATTCATGAGATAAAATTCTCAGAGTCTAATGCATCCCAATAGCTCTCCCGAGAATTGGTTGGTGTAGCAGAAAAGATCAAGCTTATTTTTTTTTTCTTTCAAAAATCAATTCTAAAAATAGTATTTTAAAGGAGCGCAGATGGCGAAGTATATATGAGCTAGGCTAGAGTTATGCGTGAGCGTTTAGAACCTCCTCGACAAGTCGCCAGCACTGACAATCAGAAGCCGGTGACCTTGGGTCTGAACTCCAAGAAGCAGAAAACGGAGGCACCGAACAGGGCAAGTCCCTGGCATGATGGGCTTGGTTGAATTGAAAGTTTGGTAATCTCTTATCCAACTCCTCCTTGGAGGAAAGTTCCCTGGGAACATAACTGAGATAAGAGCTGACCGAGTCATGTTCAAATTTTTCTGAGCACTCGATGTTCTGCTGCCCAGTGACAAAGATTTGGTCGGAAATATGGTCTTTAGCCAGATTTTCGACAAGACGATAGAGTCCAATCCTTAATCTTTCAAATGCGAAAGGCGGGTATATGTTCACGTTGTGGATATTCATGGAAATTGAGCAGGTGTTCGGAACGACAACTTTCGCGAAAATATCAAAGATGATTCCGCTGGGAGTGTCAGTCGACAAGTAGAGCTTGGAAAGGTGATTGAACTGGATATCAGGCGTGTCCTCGAAGCTTGGACCTTTTTCAACGAAGTTATAGAAAATATCGACAAGTTCAAGGACCTCCAAGTTCTTCAACGGGCGTAAGATTTCGCACCAATTTGTGTAGATTTGATATGTCAGATCGTTTCCTTGTGCTTCATTAGCCACCCGCAGATATGTGAGGTTTGCCCAGATGCCGAAATTGAAAGAGGGAGGAAAGTAAACATCCGTCACGTTGAACTCTTTCAAGCATGGGGCGCGAGATTCAAATAAGTTTTCGGGAAGCTCGAATTCTTCCTCGGCATCGTAGGAATCGTCGCCTGGAATTTCCCGGTACTTGTTGCGTATGGTAAATGACTCGAGCTTGGGCATAGGTCGTTGAAGTCCGTTTTTGAGGTCGTCGAGGTTACACCTGCTATTGAGATCTGTCTCTAGGTAGAATGTGTTCCATTGAGCCGCATTATTAAACACATATTTCCAGGTCTGGGACTCGAAATCCTGCGGAGGAAGCGATTCATCGTCGACATAAGAGTCGCGAGAACTGATTGCAAGGGGAGAGGCTTTTGCGCGCCGGATCAGCTCTTGGGCCCTGGCGAAGCTATATTGGCCCGCGTCGATTCCAGTTGCCCAGATTGGGCCGTTTTCGAGGATGTTTTCTCGCCATGTTTTACAGACCAGCGAGATATTCGAACGCGTCTCGCTATCCAGGCGCGGTGCCAATGAGGGAGGTTCAAACGAGATGACCGCATCTTCGTGGATAATAGAGAGGAGCTCGTATGGAAAAGAGTTCAGAGAAGTCCCTGACGTAGACATCGTTTGAGACGCGAGGGTCAATGAAGGGTCAAGATAGGCAGTTTTCATTCGACTCTTATTAGTATCCAGTTAGGCAAAAAGTGCCACTCGACTGAATATGGCCAGGCAAGGTGCTTATTGCTTTTGTGAAGTACTAGGACCAATAATTGCCGAAGGACCTTGGCCGAAAGGGGATTGCTCTGTGGTAAGCGCTCTCAGAAAGCTCAAAGTTTGATATGGCCCGAGGAGGCGAAATCGCACCTACCTTCGATTTGTGGAGGTTGACCTTCCATCTTCTTCAACATGAACTGATTGGCGATATGAAAAATTTCGTGAAATACACCGGCTCACATTTATTGAGCTAGACATGTGCAACAGACGAGTGCCCACTATTCCGACAACGCCCAAAACTATTACTACAGCGTACGATTAGCCGCAAGCAAATTGAAATCCAGTCAACGGAAACATGCTACGTACTTCGACTACGCAGATTGAACGGTTCAAGCAACGCAAACATCGTCAGTGGCGCAAATGAATGATTGCACGTTCGTTCCTGTATTAACATTTGCGCAGCTTGAGTTGCCTTGGCCTTGAAAAACGCCTACGAGAGTATCGCAATTCGCATTTTCGAATGCAGTGACGCAATGGGCACCTGTCGCTACGACCTGAAGGTTCAAACTTAGGTAGGTCCAAGGAAAAAAGATACCGAGTTGGCTTACCTGGAATGAATGTCGATTCGAGAACGAATGACAGGATCCATCACATGCGACGTCAGACCCAGCATCCCCATCACATAAATTGCCAGAAAAAGCGATGATATCCGCAGTGGCAAAAGCAACGAAGACCAGCAATGGCAAAGCGCTTATCCAAGTTGAACGCATTGTCAGGAAGATGTCAAGCGATGCGGAAAGCAAGAAAGGTGATGTTCGAAAGCGCTAAACCGTTCGTCTTTATTCGAGCGGATTCGTGACCAACGTGCATTGACACTTAGGTCATGCTACCACGATGTTGAAAATAACCTGGAAGGTCCATGTGAACGATGTAAAAGAAGTTCAACGAAAGAAGAGACGAACATGTGGAATGTGTGTGATTATGAAAATGCATGCGGTAAACTTATTTTGCCGTCGTCCACTATTTTCAACGGCGTATCGCAAGATCTGGGCAGTTGCTTTGCCCGCTTCGCTTTACGCCCAGTCAAGTCATTGACAGCCTCTCCAGTTTGAAATAGACTCACCGATAGAGTTTTCAGCTCCATGCTTCACCAACTTAAGGCAAAGGTGAAGCGTGCCATCTTCAGTTTGCTTGGATTGCGATTTTCGAGAATAAGTTGCGCGCTCACCGTGCTTCAAGTTGTCGCTCGAGTGGAGATTCGGTTCCTGCGACTTCCTGCGCGAACTTGGTGGGTGCGCATCGTTCATCACTCTATGTACCAAGAATCACTACGCGTCTTTCCGAACCAGTACACCAGAGCCGCAAGGCTCTTCTTGAGGCGTAGAGGTGTCGCGGTGGTTTGAAAGCAAGATTGAACGTGGGAACAATTTGGTTGAACCGGATTCGGCTTCGTCGCCTTGACACTTCTCCTCCTCGATCATCCTCTCAACCCTGTCTGCTTTACGCGTTTTGCTGATATACCGATTCATCCTCTTTGCGAAGCTTATTCTTTTTTCTCGGGATTTATGTCTGTTCCGTTCTGAAGCAAGATATCCATTCATATTGGCAAAGTATTCGAAATGCTTGCCAGCGCGCTGTGCATGGTGATGCGTTGCAGACGAGATCATTTAGTGATTACTAGAAGCCTTGACTCCAGTGTGGTTTCTCTTTGGTTAGAGATATATCGGTATGTCGACTCGTTGTTGACTGATCATTGAAAGCGATGCTGATTTTGTCGACTTTTCTTCCTCCAGACAAGTGTTTGTTGATGATATTTTGCTACCTGACAGAAATGACAGCGTACATATATGCAACTCTGCGTGAGGAATCCACCTCTTCGTCTTGTTTCACACTCAGGAAGGCGGGTCGCCTTGTTTAACTATTCCAAGTACGCATATACTCATTGGATTGTGTCAGAAATCAACAATGTGCGGAAGACTTCGGCTTTCTTTGGTCCCTGTAAACCGAGCCTACGGTCAAGATGCTACTCGTTTGGTCTAAATCATTACTGATACAATGCCGGTCTGTGTGTAATATATAACGACCTAATCGTGGACCGGTTGCAGGATATTATGACACCGTCTCATCCTGCGCTGATAGCTCTGCGTAGAGTCAGTTCTTTTCTCTGTCGAGAACGATCCTAAACTGGGAATTTTCGGCCAGTCCTTTCTTCTCTCTTTTCTGTCTACTGGAGAATGAAAATGCTCGAGTTGCCTCGGTGCAAAAATCTCTCCACCGAGTGAGCCGGCGAACATACGACTTCTCTCATGCCTCTTCTCGAGCTGACCCAAGGTCCACATATATGCGTAGGAATAGGAATAGCTGGAAGCAGGTAAGTCGGCTTCTTGTTTGAATCAAATTTGTATCGACTCTTATCTTTCAAATAATACTTCGCAGACTGAAGTAAAGAAGGACCCTTTAAAGGTTTGTGTATTTTTAAATGTATGGGCCGTTTGAGCTCTTTTTCTTATTTCGAAATACACAGCGTAACACCGCGAAGATTCCACTTGTCATCCAATATGAAAAATGTCGCTGAGAGCCGTCGAAAGCGGCTTTAACGAAATGCCTTCGTTGTCGCAGCAAGAACCATTGCGCAAAATCTCGAGGTATATTGGACAGTATGAGGCGCTGAGCTAGCATTTGTGCTTTTCGTGCATCTCTATGACACTTACATGCTCTAGCTGAAATTGGACTTCCTTTCACTTCACTTGAATAAAATGTCGAGTGAGAGTGAGAGTAAGGCCAATAATTGGAGTTCGTGCTCTGGACTCTGGTCCGAGCTAACTACATGCATCGGGTAAGGTAGATGCCTTTCATATTCGTACAACGTCACGTGAGTAGCGTGACAAGTCCAAATAAGGCAACTTTCGCGATAATTAAGAAAGAAATGTCTTTCTAACCACAAATTTCGAACCCTGTGGTGTCTAATGGACCTAACTATCGTAGATACAATGATTTTACACGTAAAACAGCAAAAAAATTATCCAGATACGGTGTTTTCGACAAGGAGAAGCGCTTGCACTGAATTGCTACCATGTTGTATTCAACTGCCTCCAAAGACGCGTCAATCAGACATGCCTCGCAAAGGAAAGAGAGCCAGGGCAAGCGCTAAAAATGGGAGTGGGCTTGGAGGAGGTGGAGCAAAAAAGAAGATGCGCAAAGACACAGACTCTGCTGCGAACATGGAGGTGTGTACTGAGCTATTATCTGACCCATTGTGCTTCCTTACAATGTAAAGCTATCCCGGAATGAAGACACTTCTCCATTCCTGGCTAATATACATGCCCGAATTAAGCTCGCACCCACGGAGGTAGCTCGAGGGTTTGAACAGATAGCAAGCTGTATCGGCGGCGAGGAAATGTCGAGGACATCGAGTGCTTCAGGTTGGGATCATGGACGAGCTGGGAAAGATGGGAAAGTCTTGAGCTCACTCGTAGAATTATTTTTTCATGTAGACGTGTAAAACAAAGGTATCGGGGACGTGCATGAGAATCAGCAGTCAGCGATGAATCTGTTATCAGACGTGCATCATTGATGCGAAGTCCAAACAAGTGATGTTTTCAAAATGCCTAAGGCTCATGCAAAAATGCACGAAAAGCTCTGATATTGCGCACAGTTATAGGGAATAAGTGTATCTACAAAAGTTAGGTTAGTATTACATCTATAAGTTGCGAAATGAAGCAGTAAATTTAATCCAATTTTTCTCCGCGGCAAAACTTCTAAATTGGGATCCAATCGTCACACAAAAGTAACGACACGTGACGTTGTACGAATATGAAAGGCATCTACCTTATTGATCGGACGAAGGTGATGGAACGATGACGCTCCTCCTTCATTCATCGTGGGAAAGCGGGGTGAAGCCCTAGATATTGATTTCGCGATAACTTTTTCGTCTCCTCATCCAACCCATCATGTCCATCACCAAAATCCAAGCTCGTCAGGTAGGTCCATCGATTCCCCATTAGCACCATATTTGACTGAGCCATCGATTAGATCTTCGACTCCCGTGGCAACCCCACCGTCGAGGTCGATCTCTACACCGCAAAAGGTCGATTTTGAACTGATCTCCCGGATATTTCAAGTGGTTGACTCGTTAGCAGGCCGTTTCCGCGCTGCCGTTCCTTCTGGTGCCTCTACCGGAATCCACGAGGCCGTTGAGCTTCGCGATGGTGACAAGAACAGCTATGTCGGCAAAGGTGCGTCGCGTCGCGCCTTGTGTGTAATGCGATCGGCCCTGATCATAATCTACGCGTCGCAGGTGTCAGCAAGGCCGTCGCGAACGTGAACGACATCATCGCTCCTGAACTCATCAAGTCTGGCCTCACTGTTCTCCAACAAAAGGACGTCGACGACTTCCTGATCAAGCTCGACGGCACCCCTAACAAGGGCAAGCTCGGCGCTAACGCCATCCTTGGTGTCTCCATGGCAGTGTCTGAGGCGGGTGCCGCGGAGAAGGGTGTTCCTCTCTACCAGCATCTTGCGGACCTCGCTGGCGTCAAGGCTCCCTTCGTCCTCCCCTGCCCAGCGTTCAACGTCATCAATGGTGGTTCGCACGCCGGAAACAAGCTGGCCTTCCAGGAATTCATGCTCATGCCCACTGGCGCGTCCTCGTTCACCGAGGCCATGAAAATCGGCACGGAAACCTACCACACTCTCAAGAAGGTTATCAGCGCTAAATACGGAATTGATGGTATTTTTGTCATTCGATCATGAAGTGTGTAGATGATGATATATCTCGCTCATATAGCCGTCAACGTTGGTGATGAGGGTGGTTTCGCGCCCAACGTGTCTGGTGCGGAGGAGTCTCTGGAGTTGCTTTCTGAGGCTATCAAGAAGGCGGGATATGAGGGCAAAATCAAGATCGCGCTCGACGTTGCCTCGTCCGAGTTCTACAAGGAAGGCAAGTACGATTTGGACTTCAAGAACCCCAACTCGGATCCCAGCAAGTGGATCTCGGGCAAGGAGCTCGCGGACCTCTACCTTGGCTACATCAAGCAGTACCCCATCGTGTCCATCGAGGATCCCTTCGACCAGGACGACTGGGAGGCGTGGACCCACTTCACTGCCAACAGCGGTATCCAGATTGTCGGTGATGATCTCACTGTGACCAACCCCCTTCGCATCAAGACTGCGATTGAGAAGAAGGCTTGCAATGGTCTCCTCCTGAAAGTTAACCAAATTGGAACCATTTCCGAGTCGATCCAGGCGTGAGTCTAACTTTATTTTTTATGATTTCCTTCAATGGTATCCTCAACGTTATTTCCTGTTTAGTGCTCAGCTCTCCCAATCCGATGGCTGGGGTGTCATGATCTCGCACCGCAGCGGAGAGACTGAGAACACGCTCATCGCTGACCTCGTCGTCGCCCTCGGAACTGGCCAGATCAAGACCGGCGCCCCCGCGCGTAGCGAGCGTGTTGCCAAGTACAACGCTCTCCTCCGCATTGAGTGCGTTTGCCTTTTCTCTCTTCTTTTAATCGAGCACTCATTGACAAGTTTGATAGGGAGGAACTCAAGGATACTGGAGCTACGTACGCTGGCGATCGGGGATTGTCTGCTGGCCACACACACCCTGCACTCCTCAAGAAGTAATGGGCTGGAAAAATGGACTGTTGTAATAAGTACTGACTCGGATGCTTGATCAGTGTTGAGCTTTGCTATAGAATTAAATGTAATAACGACTGAAGCGAACAGTAATGAATACTGTTGTACAAATTGAAACTCGGAGAACTTTTCCTCTTGCAATTGACTGTATCAAAGAATTTCAGATAAAGCCTGGACTTGCTCATTCGGGAAATGGTAGGCCTCACGAACGTGCCGAGTAAAAACAGACAGCGCCATCATCAGCCTCTTGGCGCACACCGTCAACGCCCAGCTGTGCAGGTCCAGTGCAGGTCCAGCGCAGAACACCGCTTTCTACTTTGAATAGCTCTCGTACTTGGCCTCTACCATCCAAGGTTTTGATTCATTCCTACGGCTGTCGGTTTCTTGCAACTTTCTATCACATGAATAATATCTTGCCGCTGCCACGCACGACTTACAGAATGCAGGCCGCAGAGGAGATTTTTGTGCGGGAGTCTGGTTTGAACGAAGGTCGGCACGGTCCATGCATCTTTCCGTTCATACGCATTTATTAAGGGAAAAACCTATAGATAGGCGCCTTGACGGAGACGTGTCAATGTCATTTCGAGCAGAGTGTTGCCGAAAATACCGAAGGTCCAAGTTTATCCCACCAGAATTTATTTCGCTCTTCAAGTTCCAGCTTAGCACTCAAAACGCTGAGTGCCACAGCAAAGCTTTTGTTGTAAACGTTGTGAAGAATGAGAGTCACTTGATTGACCCGGAGCCAATTGCAAGGTCCAAGGATCGCGGAATGTCGTGATGTGAATAAATCGCATCTCTGACAACAACACGACGACCTTGGCTTGGCTTGGTCGATGGCTCGTTCCTGCTGACGCTGCACACCCACCATATCTGTGCTTGGCCGCAGTATATTTGCAAGTGCGATTCTCTTGTCGCCCCTTGCCATCCACTCTTTCCTTTATTCTCGTTTACCCTTCATTACCCCCACCATCTCGTCGCTCTTCGGTGCAGGGCGTCAACGCGGACGTAGACGCAACACAAGCACAAGGGCGGATACCGGTTTCCGTTCTATGGTTAGCAGGCTACCTATAACATTCAAAAAAGAAGAAGACAATGCACTGCTCGTTTTGGCTCTTTTCGCTCGCCCTGGTGCAGCTAGCGGCTACGGCAGCGACGCCCTATGAACGGGAACGAAATTTGGACGAACTCGCCAGGCGATACACGAAACGCACACCGGGCGGGATTCATCTACCTCTGTTCAGTCGAAAATTATCGAGTTTGGAGCGCAGAGGCACGGCGTCAGCCATTGGTCTTGGGGACGATGTCGATGTGTGCGTTCTGTTTTTTTTTTCCTTCTCACCCCAAAGTTATTAACATTACATGAAGTGCCTATACCGTTCTAATGACTATAGGCGGGATCACGACGCCACTCATCGTCGACACTGGATCGTCTGACCTCTGGGTCATGTCAGACGCATGCACTTCGGGTTGCGAAGGCAATGTCCCTGTATACCCCCAAGCCAGCTTCAGACCCTCAGGATTGGATGTTGCTATGATCTACGGCGACTCAACAACAGGCACCTTCGCCACTGGGACAATCGGCGAGGATACGGTCGGCCTGGCGGGCTTGACCCTAACAAATCAATACTTCGCAGCCATCAACCGGACAAACACAAGCGTCGTGGATGTCGGCGCAGCAGGGATCTTTGGACTTGGCTTCCCGGTAAACAGGTATGTTTGTCTTTCCAAGGAACTTTCGAAGCCAATGCCAAGCGGGGGTGCTGATTTTTTGCAGCGTCATCTGGAATAATGTCTTTGGCGATCATCTCGACAAACGCGAGCTTTCCAGTCGGGAAGAACAGGTCGATGGGGAAACGCCTTTAAACCGTCCCAAGATCAAGCTTGGTTCTCCGTTCCCCAATACCCACTTCAGACGCACGAAATTCCCCACACTCCCCGGTCTCCTTGGCGGCTCGTCCTCGCAGCACGCACCCCGGCAAACAACCTCCGTAATTGATAGCGCGCTCGCATCCTTCTCCACCTTAGGGCCATTCCTCACACGTCTCGTTGCTCAGGGCACGCTCTCGCAGCCCATGGTCAGCGTCACGCTTCAGCGAGATACTGTTGATGTTGGAGGCAACGAGGGTGTGTTGAGTATCGGCGAACTCCCCAACGACGTGTCCAGCAGCGACATGACCTGGGCCCCGCTCAGGGGGTATACGCAGGCTGAAGGCGGTCTTCCTGCGCCATCAAGTTCTCCTAATGAGGTCAGTCAGACAGTTCAGAACTTAATAGGCTTAGCGCAGTGATGCCAACATACGTGATCCGATGATGCTGACTTGTATTCAGGTGTATCCCATTGCTTGGGAAGTGATGCTCGACGGCGTATACTTCGATGGCGAGAAGCTTCCGGCTTCTACCTTGTCGTCATCGACCATCAAGCTTTCGGCACTTATTGATACGGTTTGTCGTACATTTTATTATCTCGCCTATACAATCATCTGACCAGGTTGTGCAGGGCAACTCTCTCATTCGCGGTCCCCAAGATATAGTTTCCCAGATATTCCGTACCATTGGAACGACCTTCCCATGCAACGAGCCACACACTCTCGCATTCCAGATTGGAGGGAAGATGTTCCCTGTGGATCCACGCGACTTCGTTGGGCAGGCGTTCACGAACAATGTTCAGAGCTGTACGGCCAACCTCGTCGCGACAGATCCTCCACAGGTGGGAGGATATCAATTCTCGTGGAGTATTGGGACGCCGTTCTTAAAAGGGTATGTATTATTTTGCTTCTTTCACCGCAGTATCAAAGATGTTTATCGTTTCATTATTTTTGGTATACAGCGTATTGTCATCATACTATTACGGAAACCTGAGTTTCCCATCTGTGGACCCGCCGAAAATTGGCTTCCTCTCCACCGTGCCAAATGATGCTGCTGATCAACTGAAAGCTGCTGTTTCGATCGCTTCGAAGGCGGGCAACTTCCCAGGTGCGCTCTACGCCTACTTGCACTGCATTTCTATGTACCTTGGCTAATGTGGTGACGATTTTAACGTCTTCATAGCTGTGTCGGAACCAGCTCCATCAGGCACTGTTACCCCCGCGCTAACGAAAGCGGACAACGTCGCGAGCGCCACGGCGAGGGTCCCCACGAGCAGTGCGCGGAGTCGTTTCAGTGCGCCTTCAGTGATTACGATGACCCTTAGCCTGTTGGCCATACCACTCCTTTGGTAACAATAGGTAAAAATGCACGGGTGGTCGAGGGACGAGGGACTTGTCTCGTGGCTCAGGGACGTCATTCGAGTTAATGGAACTGGACTTTTTACTATGCTTAGATTTAATACTGTACATATATCCTTGGTTTGCGACTGAAGTCTGCGTTGTTGAGGTCTCACTGGCGTATGAACGATGAATTGGCTAGGCATTGGAACAGGAACAGGAAGCTGAACAGGAAGAACAATCATATCTAAGAAAGTACGCTAAGCGTCTTTTTGACCAGAATCGTCGCCCACTCTCTTGTCATGTATGACGCGACCTCTTTTCGTATTCAGGATAGGGAACGCCTCAACTGTAAGCCACCATTTAGTGAATAATCGCAAATCCTTTGCTGAATATGACTTACAGAGCATATCCCAGTCCAGCGCGTACGGCTTCTTGGTTGGGTCAGTGAGGATGAACGCTCCGAGCGTCAAGGAGGCCTATGAATAAATGAATTGACTGCAAATAATATGGGTCAGATTGAAGGGTTTGGCTTTACCGAGATGGATAAAAATGCTAGGCAGGGTAGCAATCCGACGAAATCTGAACAGAGCTTGTGTCAGAAACCTTAATAAGTCAATTAATTCACCGACCCAGTATATCCCCTATAATAATAGTAGGTAGGCGCGTCAATCATCAAATATTTTTCGGAGAACGCTACACTGAGAATACGCACCAAATCCAGCAGGCGCACCCGGCATACTTCCTCGAAGTTGAGTAAAGGCAAAAACCGTGGCGACAGGCACGATCAATATTTCACTTTTTTGGCGGAATCCAAAGACGACGGAAGTGAACATCAGGAGGAGGAGGACCAGGGTGATGAGCCCTATAAAGTTTGTCTGGACTCGTAAACGAGGATTTGGTTAAGTAAAGAGGCACGCACAGACAGCAATGGTACAAATGATGCAAAAGGCTCGAATGAGTGTTCCTCGTTGAAGAGTTACGAATATGTCGATATCGCCTGCAGGGATTGGGACTCCAGGGAAATCTACGGCGCTTATTTTGAACCCGCTACCGCAGTAATATTCTAATGAATTTCCGTGGTGGATACAAAAGTGAAAAGCAATACATACACAGCGATACCGCGCGTCGAGTTTATCTGGATTCCGACCGTGTTATTAGTTCCTGCCTCTTGAGCGAATATGAAGATCTCCGCAGTGTAACTGTACGCCGTTTAGCATTATCTCATTGAGGAGAAAAAATATTCATATAACTCACACGTCGAAAGGGTAAAATATTAAGGACGATTCACGATTGCCAGGCGAGAATAATTGTAGGTTTGTCCGGAAGGTTGGCGTATTAGCCGTTATATCCATCAAGATCGCACTTTTGGCGTTGTGCTTGAAGAGTGGGGTGTCTGGAGGGTCACTGGTGCGAGTGGATGAATCTGTTTGCGCCAAAAGGTTACTATGAAAGACAAAGATTTGCGTCAGTAAGATTCAATATACCGACCCAAGAAGCTTACTTGTCGAAGAATATGTTAATATCCGTGCATTTGTCGAGCGCTGTAGTGGTGCAAGGAGAATTGACGTTTTCCCCCAGTATTGTCCAATCAAATGTCATGACAAAGTTCATTGGATCCGCACTGACGAGGACGGCCTCCAATTCCAGGGACCTCCCAGTGAAAGTGGGGTTGGCCGGGTCGGGGGTGTACGCGAAATCCCGGGTACGCAGGTTTACACCTAGGAGGACAGAGAGCAACGGCGAGATAACGAGGAAAGAAAATGTGCATATGATCCAGTATCGAAGGACCTTTCGGTGGTGCTCGATGTCAGGGTATTTGGGAGGGGGATTGCTCGCGAGGGTCGGTATTTGGGCTGTGTTTGGAGGGATGGGATGTTTTGTTTCTTCGGTGATCTCACTTGTGTACTGGGGCTGTGGCATGCGAAAGGATGAGGTGTTGTCGCCCATGATTTTTTTTTGACGATGAGGAAGGGGATTCAGGTGGGATTTTTATATGCTTTGAAGTCTGGAGAAGTCCCTGTTTCTTGCGACGTTTCAAAATAAAACATGTTGAACATGTGTTCTGGGATGCCTTATCTCTCTCGCTGCTTTTACTCATATTCGCAAACCTGGAAGTAATTTTATCATTTACTAAGTGTCAGCTATATAGATACTTTGACGCCTGGTTGTCAAACTTAATTGGGTCTTCGGCTTTTGCCGTTGTGGGATAATGGCACCTCAGAACCAAAACGAGAGCACTTCTGAGATCTAAAGATGCAATATGTGCTAGAAGAGAGGGTTATTTTATACTATCCTTCAGTTTTCTATCACTTTAACCGAGGGGCTTTGCCCACCAACATTAGGCGCTCATTGACGAGATTTTCACACGGCATTGCGGCTCGTGGAGTACAGGCGGTCGCTGAGTGGGATGATCATGCTTGGCGCTGCCATTATTTGACCATATGAAGGTAAGTTTTCTGACATCTTGTTGCCGCGATAGATACGAGTACAGCAGTTGTAGCCTTGATGTCGCACGGCGGTGCATCAAGGGGCCGAAATCTTGAGCACCGCAGCTACATGCAGCTAAATTAATCAAGGTTCTTGACAGCTAGCATGAAAGCACTTCCGTTGATTGTGAGCATTTGGAAGGGGAACCAGGGCGATTGCAGCGCAAGCGTTTCTCCGAAAGTGTAACTGGCAATGGCTGTAATGGAAAGTAATTCGAGTCATTTAATTGATTTTCCTTTATTTAAAAAAAAATCTTCATCGGTCATCTTCATACTTTTATAGCATATGGAGACATTGGCTTACATTAGCTTGTAAAATGGTCGTGTATATGCACATCGTGGACGAAGGACGCCTCCGAATCATTGAGAACGAAATCCATTGTCTCGATCACAAAACTGCTTATTATTTTGAGTTAAAATGCCACCCAGACGATAATAAAATCAGTTTATTACGTGTTCGATTTTTCTATTCGTTCATAGGGAACCAATAAAGCTTCCAAGCTTTTGAACTTATGGATGAACGTGGAAGGCTACAACCTGCCCTAAAGATCCCAAACGCACACGTGATACCGGCCTGTGTTCTGCCCGTTTTTGGAAACCCGTCATTATCAGAAACCACCATCGGCTTCGACGACGACTGCCCTGCGGATTCCGCAGTCCCAGGGAGTTGTCTCAACTTTCACCTTTCACGTCCGCAATGGCGGGCAATGAAGCAAACTCAGGAACTCAGCCCTTTTCATCGCTGGTTGCCCAGGTCTCCAGCATAGTCGACTGGGCGAAAATGGCAAACGAATCTGAACCGGGTGCACGTTCAAGGCTACCGGCGGTGCTACTCGTCCTGGCGGGAATCTCAACTGTTGTTGCGGTCTTGGTGTCTGCTTTGTCTATCCTTCTTCAACTCAGGAACTACCGAAAGCCTGCTCTGCAACGGTGAGTTGAATACTGCTAGTTGCAATGCTACCTAATGCTGAAACGATTCGACAAGAATGGTTGTACGAATAATGGTCATGGTACCTCTCTACGCAATAGCCTCCCTCATATCACTTTTCTCAGTTGAAGCAGCCTTCTTCATAGACGCAATTCGAGACATCTATGAGGTGAGTTTCGCTCCACTTTGGCGTTTAGAATGTCTACCTTGCTTCCATACATGGTGGGGCTTTGTTGAACACAGACATTCGCTTTTACGACTTGTTTCCCTTTACTGTGAACTGAGTTTTGAACAACTACTGACTGAAACTACCTTAGGCATTTGTCATCTACTGCTTCTTCGTTCTTCTCCTATCATACCTCGGGGGCGAACGCTCTCTACTTATCCTACTCCACGGCCGACCGCCTAAAGAGCCACCCTTCCCCATCAACATATTCAAGCGAGAGCTAGACGTCAGCGACCCATATACATTCCTTTTTTTGAAGCGGGGTATTCTTCGTGAGTGCAGAGAAGTTCTGACCGTGAAAGTCTTTGATTTACTTTGCTGTTCAGAATATGTTCAGGTCAAACCAGTACTTGCAGCCGTGACGATGATCCTCAAGATTTTCGGAAAATTCAATGAAGGAGACTTCCGTGCCAATTCTGGATATTTATACGTCAGCATCGTCTACAACGTCAGCATTTGTCTAAGTTTATACTGCCTTGCAATGTTCTGGATCTGTGTCAATGACGACTTGAAACCTTTTCGGTAAGAGACGCCCTGCATATCTTTTGATATCAATCTCACCAATTCAATAGTCCTGTACCGAAGTTTCTTTGCGTGAAAGGAATCTTATTCTTTTCATTCTGGCAATCTGTCGGTATTTCCGCGTTGGTCGCAGCACACGTTATCACCAAGCTCGGACCTTACACGGATCCAGAAAATGTATCAGTGGGACTCAACGACTTGCTCATATGCATGGAGATGCCGCTATTCGCTTTCGCCCACATGTACGCCTTCTCCTATAGAGATTTTATTGACGCAAACCATACCTTCGTCGCTCGCATGCCAATGTATTACGCATTCCGAGATGCCTTCGGAGCACTCGACGTTATCGAAGATTCGAAGACCACTCTTCGTGGTGAAGGCATGGACTACCGCGAGTTCGAACCCGCAGAGGGATTCATGCACCAAGGAGTCGGTCGTGATCGCCGCATACGTGCCGGGCTTCGATACAGCAAGGGTGGACAAGGAAAATACTGGCTCCCCAAGACGACGGACGATACACGCCCTCCTGGACGCGCCGAAAGGATGGTGAACAAGGCAATCAAAAAGTTTGCCGGTGCTGATCAAGCAGAGAGCGTTACTGCACCGTTGCTCTCGCAGGATGCCGAAGATGTCGTCCATCTAGCGTCTGACTTACAAGCCGACACGGAAGACACGATCTGGGACGACGGCGATAACACGAATGACGGGTATGGGCTGCCATTCGGGGACATTGACGAAGCGGACGAAGAGCTTTTCGCACATAGCAGAAAATACCTCTTTGGCGATTATAACTATCCTTGCATCGATGCCAGTTCGGAGTCCGCACGAACCGTTATTTGGGATGAAGAAGAGCGTGTGTTGCGCGATGAACGGGGAGCATGGTTTTCGCCTCTCCGAGGAGCAAAGGGCCTGGTGGCGATTCAGAAACGCAATCGTCCTGCATGGGAGGGTTATGGCGCCGTTGGCGACAGCAGCAACCAGACTCGCTCGCGGACGGGTACAGGCAGTCGACTAGCGACGGAACAATTCTACAATACTAACCGAGACGGCAACCTAATCGACCACGAGCAGGAGCGCGACATCGTTGTATCCGCGGATCCTAGGGATCTGGGCTTGCGCTTCACGAACTCTCAAAGAAAAGGATCAAATGCGCAAATGCCGCGAGTGAGAACGATGCAGCACTCTAATCGACATACGCCGTCCTCGTCTCCTGGGCCCTCGAGCTCGGCGTCTGGGAGTGGGAGTGGTGGTAGCCCGGCGGCGCGTCATGGTGGGTGGTTTGCGTCGCCCGTCCTGTCGCGCACTAATTCGCGCACTATGCACGGTGGTGGGGGATCGCCCGTGCTCCCTCCCGACGCCGTTGACCTGGTGGTGGAGGACCCGCACGCGATGGAGGACGGCCAGGCGCACGAGCGGCGGAAGGGCGAGCCCTCGACGCGCGGGTCGGGGTTACGCAAGGTGTACCGCCGAGAGTTCGAGCGTGGCGGAGAAGACGGGGAGCGCGTCGCAGGCGAGGTGGAGGTGGACGACGCGGGTGGGGGGTATGACCTAGACGCGAGGCGCGTGGATCTTGGGGAGCAGATCGCGGATACCCTTGGGGATGAGGAACGGGAAGATGATGGGGTGGATACAGACGCGGCTCCCAGGCGTTTGTCTGGATGGACACACGAGATGGAGGGAGTTATTGCGAGAAGCAGTACACCACCGCTGCACGCCCGCATACAAACGACACATTATGATATTCCCGATGATGACAATCCGTGGGCATCATAGGAGTTTACGACTTGCACTACTATTGTATTATTTTTTTTCCTATATCCTTCGTCTATCTGCTGCATTGCGTATCGCTTACCATCTTTGTGTAGCCCGTTTTACAATTCATGACGTGTGTCTGTTCTGTTTTCAATCAAGGAAATGTACATATCTCTTTCATCTATTTCTGGTTTTTCTATAATACATAGGGGTTCTGTCATTTACTTCCATCAACTCTGGCTGCAAGATAAGATAACGATCGCGTTTACAATGCGGCGAGGACAGCATCAGCGCCAGAGACGGTGACGCCAGGGCCTTCTTCAGCCTATAGGATTGGAAGGTATTTCAGTCAACAGCTTCTCGAATAACAATTAAAAGGCGTTCTTACACCGACGTATTTGACTACGAGGTCATCGAGGATGAGGGCGTAGCGGCCAGTGCGGAGACCCAGACCTTTCGCGGTAAGATCGAAAGTGAAGCCAATTTCCTTGGAGAACTTAACATCGGGGTCAGTGAGGGCGAGAATCTATCACATTGCCAAATGCGAACAAAAGAGTTGTTCAGGGTCAGTCATGCATTATTTCCGGCGCATATATTTATGGAAATAACTTTACCTTGTCTTTGAGGCCCTCGACGCGGGCCCAGCCGCTCATGACGAAGGGGTCGTTGGCGGCGATGACGGCGATGACATCAACGCCCTTGGCCTTGAACTCGTCGTACTTCTGGATGTAAGGCGGCAAGTGGTTCTGGTGGCAGGTGGGCTAGAAAAAGAAAAGACGCAATTGAACTAATCAGTCCAAGCTTTTCGCGTGATGGTTTGAGTCGCAGACACTCACGGTGAAGGCTCCGGGGACGGCGAAAAGGACGACTTTCTTCCCCTTCCAGTCGTTTGTGGAAAGGTGGGTGGCTAATGTTGAGATTATGAAGTGTTTCAGGAAGCATCATTTTTCGAAGTTCACGTACGGTGTCCGCAAGCAAGCTGGGAGAGATATGCCAGTGATCAGCCGAGGTATTCCTGATTAGATTAGGATCTGGCCACGCACCCCGTCCTCAAGCTCTGGTGTGTAAGGCACATAGACAAAGGTGGTCTCAGGGATCTTGTCGCCGACGGAGAGAGTCATTTCGATGTTGGTGGTGGTGATGTCTGTGGATGAGAAGGGGAGGAAGATGGAGAGAACGATGGCGAAAACGGGCGCATGAAATACCACAATCTAGCGTGACTGCACGTGTGGTCTTCGTCAGTATCTGACAAATTCCTCACTCCGGGCTGCTTCTCTCCCCAGCACGACCATGCTCGTCCTGGAACAGAGTTTGATATGCAACAGATAGCGACGCGCGGGATATGGCACCTCTAGCATACTTGCGTCTTGATGTTCATTTAATTTTGCATGACACCACCCGTTCGGGGGCTCATTCAGGCGACCGATGGGTCTTTCGAGCAGTTGAGAATCGTGTGCTCCATTTGCTTGATCAGCCTGATAAAATTTCCATGCATATCAGATAGCGCAAGTACTCGGATGTCGGCGATGGGGCAGTGACGAGCGTCGGGTGCGCGGGTGCTCCCAGGCTCAGCTGCCATCGGGGCAACAGCCGCTGTCGCTTCACCGAAGAGGAGTTCGACTATTACGCAGGGACTGCCACCATTACCGACGGATATCTGCACGCAGTCGTGGTTTTTGGGCCGGTTAACTGAAATGAAACGTTCAGTCGGTCACTGGCCAGGAATAACTTGTCATGGAATTGGCTGTCGGAGTAACCCCATTGCGAGTGAATTCTTGAAACGCTGAGGAAATCTGTCCAAGAGGGGACGAAGACTTGGTGGCGGAGGCATGGGACCACTATAAAGGAGCCAGAGTGTGGCGCCCATCCCAGCTGGCTTTCACTGGCGATTCGCTGTGGATTCGCTCGCCAAATAACCATTGGAGTTCGACGCATTCGGACCGACTTGACGAGATCATGTCTTCAGAAATTTCCTCGGAGCTCTCAGGGAGAGTTGCGTCGGTAGGATTTGCTTTGATATTCTGTGGGAAGAACGTTCAGAAAGGCTGTGCATATGAAAGAGCTTGAAATGAGCAGATAGTTACGCTGGTGGTATTCCGATCATTCCTTTTCCCAAATTCTAAATATATCCCACCCATCTGAGCCACTGGCACCCTCCCGTCTCGCGTAGAAATACGATCTGCGGGGTAATCAAGGCATGCGCTCCTCCAAAGATGGCATTTCTGTCATTTCCCATCTAGAGAGAACAATTGGAGTGTGAGCGACTGTCACTTGGTATGACTGATATTTCTCCAGGCTGGAAAGTGGATCTCTTGGAATACTCACGTACGGGACGCGGCGTAGCGCGATCCCCATTTTGGACTCGGTAGGAAAGATGATACTTGAAGTCGCTACTGAAGCCCCGAAAGTCCCAGTTTTTCTAGCGAAGCGTAAATACGCCACGATGAAACGTCGAATAAGTATATCGTTTACGCTACACCTTCGTTGATGTCCGAAAAATGTGTAAGAGCCGTAAATAACCAAGGCAAATTTTAGAAAAGAGGTCACTAGATAGTAGAGCTATAAATCATCTGATACTCCACGCACACTGTGCTGAACGACACACGGCTGATGATGAGTGCAAGAAATCAGGAGGATCATGAGCGAAAGTCCTAACAGTTACCTCTTTGGGAACGATCATTTTTTGTCCTTTTCCGAGTGTGGTAAGCCTGTTTCGGATTTGTCAACGGCCACGACCCACCTTACCGCACCAAGCAAGCTCACTCACGTTCATCGAGATGGGCTCGCAAGAAAACATTGCTCCAAGCGTAGCGTCCTTCCGAATCCGAGCTTCAAGGATCGTTAGGAAAAGAAGACGGGTTCTCCAACTGGCATCTAAAATACCTGCATCCGTCAACTTCACTGTCAACCTTGGCTAGAGCCCGGAAACTAGAATGCGCGGGATTTCAGACTCCACGCCTACGTGCGCCTCGAGGTGTTGAGGAATGGATAATGATTTCCATCAAACGTGCAGGGTTCTGTGCTGCTGAGATATCCCGTGGATATCTATAGACCTTCATCCCTATCTAATTCAATGATGCAGGATCTATTTGACATATTCAAAGACCAACCCGTCCAATCAATGGGCATATGCACCGATTTGTAGTGTTTGGGACCACCAATTTGATGGGAGGAACGAAATGGCTCATACATGCATGATCATCATAAATTTGCTGACCGGGTTTAGTTATGGACGATTGGGTACAAAAGGTCAGTGAATGATCGACTTTTAATGGGCTTTTCCCGACTACTTCCCCCTTCACTGACTACCGCTGCTGCAATGTGAGTTTCTTAGGAGGCTTTTTCTTTCGTCTACCCGCCTTGTATCTGACCGGTTCGTTCCGGGTCTCTTTCTTGTTTCTGCGATAGGCCGCCTCGCCAACTTCCACTCCCTGTCGTGCGTCTGGTCGTCAGCACTGACGGCGAGCAGTACCGTGTAGTCGATATCTCTGGGGCTCCAGACGGAACTTGGATTCGTCGTCACATACTACTAAAAGTAAGCCTCCATCGCGCGACGTCTTGGAAGAACTAGTATATTAACGCCCTACTACAACCTATAGCTGTCTATTCCGGAACGACTGCACGGCAAATTTTCGATATATCCATCAGAAGTGGGAGCGTACGCGCTGGGAGGAGCAATGAGCGACGGGCGGCTGTTTACGCACTGTCGCGACAGCGGCGATCCCTCTGGCTCCCTCAAATTCTTCGTGTCGACTGCCCCCGACCAACCACTGGCATCTGACACTAGTTTCACAAGCCAAGGTTTTCCGGTGAGTGTGAGTCGCTTCGCCCCCTCGCGGCTTATAGATCAGTCTCACTGAGAAATAATCAAAGTCCACAGCTGATAGGAACACCAAATGGTGATCAAAAACCCCATACTCTCCCCTCAACGCTGCTCATTTGACCGAGATTTTCTCATCAAACCCCACAGAGTCACAGGCATACGCCTGCGCTTTTTGACCTATACATGCAAGATCCCAAGTCCCAAATCAGCTCACACGACTGTTTTTTATTTTCTGCATCTGCTGAATGGACGACTCAGGCCCTCGACGATACTCCATGATCCCCTCACTTATTCGCGCTAAATGCTACGACCCCGTATACGACCCCTGGCCGCACCGGCTACCTACCTTGTAACGAGATATCCCACCCACCCACGCGCGTCTGTATATATCATTGTAAATTAGCAGCATTCCCCCTCTTCTATGCCCGTTGTACTATAGCCCAGGTTAGAATACGCGAAGTGTGTTACACGTACGTTATCGATTGTCCACAAAAAGCGCGTCGGCGTTCTTGAAATCTGCCTTCTGTCTAAGTGGAAGGGTAAGCAGGTAAAGTACTCACCCTATGCGAATACATTTCAGAACTCCTGTTTCAGGTTTGCTCGATAATATCCGGCTTCCGCACAGTCCTCGAGGCAATCGGCCGGGGAACTGATTGTGTTGTATGACTCGCTTGGCGCCTTTTGGACTCATCCAGGATGGGTCTCCGTTCATAGCCATGTAGAAGCACGCATAACTCGGCCGATTGAGAAGGAGAAGCGTTCTCACTCTGCGACGGGTTTTTACTCACTCTTCAAACTCGCGTTGATGAACCTGGACGCAAGCTTTGATATATCTCTAATCCTTTGGCGTTTAATGCGAACAATCACGACTCAGGACCTCTTCAGGCGAGGTTTGCATGGAGATAAGCTAATAAGTTATAAGGTTTATGGACCCTATGATACGAATCTGGATCATGGGTGCTTGCAGACCTTACGAAGTAACCAATCGCTCATCACAATATTCCTCCTTACCCATGCTACGGGCTTTTATTTTCGAAGGGGGCTGCAGCATTACCAATGCGCGACCCACATTAGCATGCGCGCAACTCAATCGCCATTTGGGGTTCCTCCAAAGAGGCATTTGTTCTCTCGAATGCTGCCGTCCAAGAAGCTCTCGTCGTTGAACTCTGAAACGTTCCCTAGAAGATAATCTTGTCCTCAGTGCCTAGCTCATCAGAGCATATGCTGATTAGATCAGATGGGTGCCCATATGGATGCAGTGGGGGTCCGGGGCCAGTTTATTAATACTTACTTGATATCATTGTTTGCATTCCTTCTTCGCCGCCAGCTATTGCAGATCCCACAGGACGACCCGGAATAATGTGCAGATCATGGCACTCAGAATGCTTCGAGAAACCGTCAACTGCTATTAGTCGGTGCGCTTAACCTACCTACCTGGCTGAGTACCGCGCTAGCGAGACAAGGGAACTGTCACCGTTCACTTTCATTGGACAGGAAGGTATACATCAGGGTTCTCGAGATTAGATTGCGAGGATGATTTATTTCTTCGTGCTGATATCTCTTCCGCCTGCGAGTCCGCCTACGCCCGCTGTGGGTGGCTCGTTTCTTCCGCGTGCCCCGGTAAAGCTGCCAGTTATCGTGGGTCAGTGTCGGGTACTTGTGTGCGGAATATGTCAGAGGCTACTCTTACCTAGACCAATTCTCATCACTGTATTCACTTTTCAATTAGAAAAGCTTAGCATTACTCCAAGGAGGAAAAGAGTCTAGTAGCCAACGTACTCGATTGGCTCCGGTTCATCCTCGACCTCATCCTTGTTGTCTGGCTCTGGTTGATTCTTGGCAGGTTCATTGGCCCTTGGTAGAAATAATTGTTTGACTCCGATTACTGCTTAAAAGTCAGAGCTACACGTACTCGGAACACGTCGGCTCTTTTGTGTCTTCTTTCTTCTGGTTGGTCTGATCTTCTGCTTTCATAATTGCGTGTTATTAGCGAGAGAAGGTATGAGCAGGTTGACGTTCAATCAGAGTGGTAGATGGGGGTTAGTAATCAAGCGGTCTTTGCTGTATATAGCCGACTGTTTCAGCCCAATCGATAGGATGCCTTCTTGTTGATGGATTCCCCATTATTAGCAGCAGAGGAAGTACCCCCGAAATTAATGCAAGGTGCCTCGAAATGGCAGAAAGCTGGCATGAGTACGGATCGCTGAATTGATAGCAGCATTAGTCTTAGCTGCGCATGCGTCCTATTGTTAGAAGCCGGCATGCGGTAGCTCGTAACTGCGTTCTATACTCTGCTCAGATGTACAGAACTTTTGGATTCTAAATGATACGAGAAGCTCAGGTTGTCGACATCCGCTCGTGTTTTGATGGAAGAATAGATTCTCCACCCACGGTTGCATGCAGAAATATAATCTTTTATCTGACCTGCGTGCCGAGCGAAATCTCTGAGAGCAGGTTTCTGTTAACCTTCTTGGATAGCCGAAGTATTTGTATAAAAATCGGACAGAGTGCTGAGCGGGGGATAAAGCTGGAGACTTGGGCATCAATATTATACAGACGTCATTCGTAACAAATTGAACTCACTTTATCACCGTCAGCTGATGAAACGAAGCTATCCGCGGTCCGGTAGGTGACCGCTGAGTCCTGTAAGAGTGGGCAATGTCGAAAGAGCAAGCACTAGGTCGTTACTGCATGGTTATGTATTGCATGGGTAGAGGAGGGGTAGAAGCTGGGTCCGGACTCTTGTCCTTGATATGTACCCGGGGTTTTTTCTAGCTATGCCTCCATTTTTGTCCGGACGCACCCCAGCAGGCCGGCGCCTACCACTCGATCGCTTTAGCGCCCGCCGGCGACCGGTTGCCGCTCTTCCGGCTATCGCTTGGCGGCATCTCTCAAATTTACGCTCCGCTTTGATCGCCCGCACTCCCCCACGAACTCAACGTCACGTATGAACGCGAACCTTTTCCTCCTCCGACTCATGGTTCGCCAATTTCGGTCTATCCTGGGTGACGAATTGGTCCTTTCCATCAAAGTCGAAAGAATTCCCCATCTTTATTCTCGCGAACTTAACGCACAAGTCCATTTGAGAAGCTTGATATTTCCTGGATGGAAAATTCATACGATTTTTGCGGCCTTTCTTTCGCATCTGGGGAGCATCCGAATTGAATGCATACGGAAAAGTCTCATCAATGATCTTCCTCAAATCAAGCAACCTTGTATTTTTCCACTTCTAGCTATTACAGTATATAAGCGCCTTTGGCAGTTGTCAAGTTTCTGACTCCCGGACGGCGTATAACGTCCATCAGCATCTCGAGTTATTCTTCTTTGGGTGTTATCGAACCAATGCGTGCTTGTGATCACGATTCTCTCGTCAGATCGACACGCCCAGTCGCTCATTTAGGAATCTCTCTCGAGTACCTCGACGATCTGGAATCATTTTCCCGACCTGCGGTCGTTGGAGTTCATGATATACTTCCTGAAGTACCGTGGAAATATTGAACTTGTTCCAGTAAATGTAATATATTCTTTTTCTCGCTTCATCATCTGAATGCTTAGTTTTTATTGCAGAATTCAAGCAATAACTCAGGTGTGGCTCCGACTGCCTGCAATTCAATCCTTAGCGATCGGATTCAACGAAGAGCTTGATCACGACGAAATTCTACGGGAAAAATATTTCGGCTGGGACAGTCAACTCAAATAAATTATCGAAGACCTTGCACAGCCTTTTCCGACCATGCGACGTTGCACTTTTATGGGATTCAGTAGATGTCGAAGGGATTACTCTGATTCCAACGCGACATGGATACCTGAAAGAACTGCCAGTGCACCTGACCTTCGGGAATCTGGTATTCTTTGACCGCTGTGTTCTCGTCAAGTATTTTTGGTAAATCATCTCTTCTTGAGCGGCCGGAGACGCGTGAGTCATTGATACGGACCTTGAGCAGCACAGTGACATTATAGTCCAAATGTCGTCGAGGAGATCGCGAGGAAGGACCAGTGGAAATATGTAATTCTCTCTGAAAATATATCATTCCTACGTCCGCGTCAGCTGTTGTCATATTTTTTGGCGACATTTCATGCTTCGAGGCTTCAAGCTTCAGCGAGACTCAACTCACTAGCAACCCTTGGCGGTCCAGATTAATTCTTTAAGGCTATCACGTGCAGGTCGTGCCAAAGCGCCACCGTGACCGTCGTCGCGCCACATAAAATTATTTGCAACCTGGAGTTCGCCGTATACATTTCAAGCGCATCGGAAACGAAATCACTCAACATACATAGTCATTGTACTCTAGTCGAGTATCGACTCTATTCGTAGAATGTCAACATTGACTTGGTCCAGTACGTGGTGAATTTCTTCGTCGCCAGCGTGCAATTACTCATCATGTTCTCAAACTGCATAGGTCCTGTCAGAAAGTCCAATGGACTTGAGCTTTGCCCGATACCCAACGAAATATACCTGGACATCTTAGAGTACATTCGACCACCCCACGACGCGACCGAAAGCATATTCGCGACTGCCAAGCGCGACTTGTCAAGCCTCGCTCTGGTTTGCCGGTTCTTCTCTGCCACCACCCTTCCCTGGATATTCGAAAACGTTTGCTTTTCCGGTAGCATTGGAACACGAAATACATCTGCTGCATCCGAAAGCTCATTCTGTCGCAGCATCCTCAAAGGTAGCGGGACAGCGCGAGCAATGGCGGGTTATGTCAAGAAATGCGTGTTCCAGTCTTGGCTATCCGACGACGGCGACGAGTGGTTCCGAGAAGAGCTTATTGGACTATACCTGGATGCCCTAGCATTCATGCCGAATATCGAAGAGCTTACGCTGATGGAAACGACAATAACTCGAGACTTATTGAAGGCAATTGGGGGCCTACAAAAACTTTCGACGCTGACCATCAACTTATGCCCTTGCGCGCCGAACCTAAAACACAGATACTTTGCAAATCTTTTATCCCTCCGATTAAAATCCTGCCACTTCCGGTCTGCTGTCAATGACGAATTTGTGCTAGCCATCAACCTCGACACGGTTCGACATTTTACACTCCAACAAAAATTCACCCATCCTCTTTTCTCCCGAAGTCACGGTCCTATTCCACTTGAAGAACTCGATATTTTTTGGGTGGAAAGTATATCCGAATGTGAGGCTCTTCTTTCCAGAGCCACGGCGCTCAAGACGATTCGAGTCAAGCATACACATAAACTTCTCGATCTCTCTAAAATCAAGCAAACCTCCAGCACACTCCCACATCTGACTACGATAGAGGCACCCTTAGATGTCGCCAAGTTTCTGGTCCCTGGACGACCCGTCTCGTCTATCACACTAACGAATTCTACTCGAGGCATTATAGAGTTCATGCGCCCTTGTGACATCGACGTTCTTGTGAAATCTACGCGTCCCATCACCCACCTAGGAATATCCCTCTACTCCCACCGCGACATCCCTCTTTGGAAACATTTCCCTGACATGCGTTCTTTGGAATTCTTGATTTACTTCGACAAGAGCTATCTTCAGGTAGGCCTCGATCCGACGACTGTAAGTCTTCTTTTTTTCGGTGGCTGAAGATCGCTGATATATTCACCGCAGGAAATCAAAACTATCAGTTCTGTATGGCCCAAGCTTCCCAACATTCAATCGTTGGCGATCAGGTTCGAAGGGCCTGAGGATCTTGATGAATATTTCAGCCTGGAGAAACAGCTTCAGTGGATTTCCGAGGACCTCTTCCCTCACTTTCCCGCCATACGACGTTGCTCTTTCACGGGATTCAATCGTTGCCAATGGAACTACTCGGAGTCCAGAGTATCATGGATTGCTGAAAGGTGACAATGATTCTTTGGTCCCACATATACTGTACATAACTTTATGAAACTATCACCATTATATTAGTCTCATTTTATTAATTCATTCTAGTACTGATCAGTAGTAGTTACACTGTCAAGCATTATATCAGGACTCTGATCCCATAATTATAAGCTTATGCATTAGTCTTGAAGGCCTGTTCAATCGAGTCTGTCAGTTGTGTTTATTTGCGAGTTCGGACATTTGGAGAGGAAGATAGTAGGAGAGATGATTGCGACAACAATTGACAGAGGATGCAAAAAAGGACGAGACGCCATAAGTAAATAAGTCTTATATCGAACTTGCACCTGTGACAGGGATCGCTTTTTCGACGATTGCAATTGCCCGTTCCCGATTATTGAATACACAAAGCTCGAGTACTGCCCTGACCGCCGGTGGTGCTTTCCGGTTCCGGATATTCCTCATCTCGTTGAGTCCATTCCACCCACTGAACGCCGGCACGGTCTTTATTCCAACAAACGACTGGAGGGAACCATGATTTCATGGAGACCGAGCATTGACCTAAAGCCATATATGAGTATGGACAATACGCGCATGGAGTGAGACGCAACACACTTGTGTATAATGTGTAAGTGCCAACTATCTGAGCGAGCTCATCTTCTGTCAGCTCGTCATCACAGTATTGAATATCCCGAGTACCCGAAGCGTGAACATATCCGACACGATGGAGGGTAGTCTCAATGGATGATCCCGCCAGCACCCCATCTGCACTAGGGAACTCCTTCGCGATGCGCCATATTACGGCCCCTCGTAAAAGGGCCGCTCGACCCTATGGACGAGAAAGAAGCGCCTCGCACTGAAGCATATATGCGTCAAAATCTTGCAGCGTGAAGACATGATTGTTGAAGCGGTAGCAAGTAGGGGTGAACGGCTTGGTAATAGTGGTGTAGCGCGGACTGCTCTCCAGGCGCAGGAGAGTGCGGAACGGTATCCCTCAATCGACAAGACGCGTAGCGACTGTGACTAAAGTATGGGCTGTGGGGTTCGACAGAATGTACCGGCAGATATACAATGCCACTTCGGGGGAGTGGACACCTATAAGCCAATCAGACGCTATCGAGCGAGGCCCTGAAAAGACGAAAAGGTCAGAGGAAGGGCGGTGAATGGACTTGAAATCGAACAGATGGGTCAGAAAAACGCGATTTTCTTTATTGAGGTCGTCAGAAGCTAGGGGTGGGGTACTTCTTTCTTCGAAGCTCCATAGAAAAAGTCACGTATCGCCCGCCTTTCGTGATCGTCGACATCGAGGTCCGCAAAAGGTTTTCCGAATCCTCAGTACTTAAGGATGATTTTCCATTCAGCATCTGGCAATTTGACGGGTGCAATATCGCCCGGCATTGAGGGAACGTAACCGTATCCAAAACTCAACGTTTGAATAATGTCGCCAGAATAATGTGCAAATGCGGGTGTTTCATTGTCCTCATCGTCCTCTACGTCCATATATCCTGGTTCGGGTTGAGAGGGTATCGAAAATAGAACTGAAACAGGCCCGGGAGTCAAAGTTTGTTGTTCGAAGAAAGCTGGAGGAGAAGGAGATCTATAGTAGGATAATGAAGGTGGTAGAGGGGTCAATGGTTCAAGAAGAGAAATAGTGTATTTGTCATCGAGCTCATGTTCGGATTCAGAGTCAAACGCGTCTAGATCTTCGCTAGCAGCGTCATCATATTCTGCCCCCAAATCAAGGCCGAATTCTCTGCATAAATCCCACCCGTGGTCGAAGGAGTTGTATATCCTATGGCGACGTTTGTAGCTCCGGAACACGGACTTGTTCTTCGGCTTATCGACACGAAGACGCATATAGAGTTCTTTTCCTCCAGACGATCAGATTTTCTCCCAAGCATACAAGGCCGCAGGCCTTACGCCTAGCCTCAATTCGCGCATAAGCCGTTCCTGGCGCTCCCGCGGGGTCTCCACTTTGATGATCACATTCCACCGCTGCTGTCGATTTGACAAAAATTCCTGAAAATGATTGCAAAGGTCTCCTTTTACTTTGACATTGAGCATAGTTTGGGTTGGGAGAGAGGCTTCCGCATGCGCAGCAGCGTGTTGTTCAGCCTCTTTATGCCTGATGACGGCGCTTAGAGCAGCGTCTATGTTGGCATCTACAAGTTTCAAATACTCGTACTGGCCAAGGAACATTGGGGTGGTATAGCGAAGGACGAAAGAGGGTGCATATTTGAGCCTCAAAAGCTTGACAGTCTCATTCGTGACGGGATCGCTCCCCATGCTGCAGTAACGCTGTACGATGAGACCAGCCAATGGAATTTTGATGCTCGGACTGACAAAGAGTAGAATCAGTGCCTCTTGAATGAGGTACTCTGGAGTTTGGAGGTATGCGTAGGCACGATCCTGCTGAATCCTTTGCTCTTCAGCGCTGGACCAAATGAACCACATTGGTATGTGGTGAGAGTAATATCATTCAATGGATGGTGGATTTTTGTCACCATTGATCCACGGGATGACCACCCCAACACGAGTCGTCAAATTAAATGAACAGATAGTCGAGGAGGCCAGTCCGTCAAGCCAAACTGCAGAGTAGTCATGTTTCTCTTGTAAACGCTGGTACCACACGGGAAAGGGAGATTCCGGAATAGCTTGACCATAAGCTCAGCTTGAAGACGGAGAATATCGCTCTGAGCTAGACAAGAGGTAGGACACAAATCCCATCCAGATTGTGAACCAGTCGCGAGCCAAAGAATTCTTCTTCGCAATCGCGCTCGATTTGTACACTTGATGGTAATTGAAGAATAATGGTACGGGCGGCATATTTCCTGGAATCTTGTACCAAATGCGAATTTTCTCAGCGACGGTGACGAGGAGCACTTCATGTTGTTTCCATGTGTGCCAGTCCTCTGTGTGCATCTGGTAATATTATTCCTTGGAATCTGACCTCGAATCAGTGGGCTTGTCAACTGCTACGATGCGGGGCATCCAACAAAAAGGCTCAAAAGGAGTTAAGAAGGGGCTAATGGAATGAAGCCTTACCATCCGAAGACGTCCGACCACCATACAGGCTGCTTGAACATCGAAGCAGAGGGGCGGTTGGTGTTGAAGAGAGAGCTCGCGGAGCCTTCAGACGGAATAACGACGGTTCGAGAGCAGTTTGGAGAGTAGAATACGGTGCCTTCTTGGATGAAGGCCCTTCATTGAGACCAGTGAAACTGAGGAGACCGTGACATCGTTCTTCAAACTTCAAATGCTTCAATCAGAAATTAAAGGCAAACCTGAAATTGACGCACGGTTGAACATACAGTCGTTATAGCAGTCCCAGTAGCGAATTCGCATTTCGGCCGAGGAGCGTCTACTTGTCAAAGTAAAATAAGCAACACAATTACTGATTACAATATTCACCCACATTGATACTACGACCCACAAAAACGAGGCAAAGGCCTTTGACGATGAAAGGGGAAAACAGGCAAGCGATACTATACTACTCAGGATACTCCCAAGTAAGCTACTTGTTCTGTAAATGAGAGAAGACAAGAAATTATGGATGTTACTCAGGATATTCCCAAGCAGCAGATAGCTGGATGAATACAACCACAGACAATCCAAAACGCGCGTCGCGCCGCCAACCGGAGTTTGAAATGCGTCTGAGTTTTACAGCTGTTTGCATAAAGGTTGACACTCCGCGCCCGCGCGTGAAAGATAAAGAAACTCCGCAGCGCGAGCCCTAACGTAGGGTTCCACAGTCCTGTCCCCGCAATGCGACGCTTGCTCTCTACCTCGACCTCATTTTGGGCGTAATGTCATTCAGTTTCACTCATCTCACCCTAGAGAAGCCTCAACCAATTCATCTGACATGAATTATCACAAGATCTGGACCAATGATGACACGCTCATGTTACATGCCTGTTCCCCCCATTCCGCCAACATTCCGCAGCTCGCGCCTGAATATATGCAGTCCTAATCACCACTTCAAAGGATATTGAAGATGTTGGAAACTTCAGGGAAGGGATTGAGCACTTCTGGGCACTCAAAGATCACTGCATTGAGTTGTGATGGTGTGAGGACTGGGTGAGGAATTAAAGCATCGATTTGTGAGTCATAACGAGAGTATACAACGTAATGCACGATACAGTAGTCCGGCCTGACGTTCGCGATGAGATGTTCACCGTCTGCACGCTCATGCTCCAATTTGCAGTGTTTGCTGCTGCTGCTGCAGAGCGCTAATAGGGGGGTCAATCTTTCAGCAAATTCTTAGACATAATGGTGCATATATCAGGTTTTATAAACACGGGATATCATTAGGGTATCTAGTACGCCAACCGAGGCCCGTGGAATTGAGGAACGCAGTCGCTGAGCGAGAAACCCTAGGTTAGGGCTCACTCTGCGGAGTTTCCTTCACTTTCGCGCGCGGGGGCGGAGTGTCAACCTTTATGCAAACAGCTGTAAGTAATAGGCATCGACTGTTGACGTCGACAACCTTCCAACTTGCTTCCAATCTTGTTCCTTGAAAAAAGTCAGTCCAGAATATCTAGTCCTGATTGTTTATTTGGGTTGTGGTAAGCATTATTGTCGGAAATCTGCTTATCGGACGAAGATCCATGAAAATCGCTCTAGGCTAGTCTTTAAAACTCTTGAGAAGTCGAAATCAAACGCGAAGGAGTGTAAACAGTTTTCGGAGAAGAACCCCATAAGTTGTTCGACTCTTTTACTTCTATCACGTTCCTTGATGAACCTTGAAACGAGTTCGGACTTCAATTTTTTCTGGAACATGAGGTTGAGCGATGTGTTCTAGATATTTCCGTCACTTACATCCTGGACCAGGAATTTTATTAGGCGCAACTGATTTTATTGACAAGACAGGTAGAAAGGCAAAGGCCATGGGCCCACGGAGTCAGGCATTCTCAAACAAACTACAACTGACTTGTCCTTACTCCGTCCCGAACAATTCCAATGATTCTGTGGACGATTACGATTGCCCGGAGCCGTGGTGATAACAGGGTTCTAACATCCCATGGACGTGGGCGCTGTTGGCGGGTGTCGCATTCGGGATTATACAACGCTTGTATCCCGACGCTCATGTTCCGTGGTTTCTCCTTTTCTGAGTAAGTTACACCCTCGCTGGTGGGAGTTGGATTAGAGATGGCAAACGTTTATGACAATCTTATTCTGACGAATGGTAAGCCAAGGCACGTTGGATTACAGTGATCACGGGAGAAGCGGAGTGGTGGGTTAACATGGAGCTATACAATTTCAAGGCTTGAGTAGAGTTACCTGCTTTTTTGAAGCAAGAAAATTTTTGAGACTTCCTCTTGCTCTCACTCTTCCATCGAAGCATATGAGCCCAAAATCCGATCCGAAACCTGTCGGATTTCGCATTTTTATAGATATTTTATGGCTAACTATCTAAGCGATCGTGCCGTCATACGATTAGATAAGCCGTAACATAACCCGTGGACGCTCGGTAATCTCAACAGCATGTATCCATAAAAACTCGCCAACCCTCCTTCTTTCTTAACCACCACCATCATGTCTAGCTCCCTCGACCAACTCAAAGCAACTGGAACCGTCGTTGTCTCCGATTCTGGAGATTTCGAATGTACGCTCTTATTCAATCTCACGAATCGCTGTCTGCTGACCTCATCGATACAGCCATCGATGTGTACAAACCCCAGGTAAACCCTAGTTCTTGGGGTATGGGTGGTATATATTCTAAATTATGCGTGATTTAATAGGATGCGACCACGAACCCATCTCTGATCTTGGCGGCTGCTGGAAAGTCAGGTTACGCTCGCCTCATCGACGCCGCTGTGAGCTACGCGAAAGCGAAGGGCGGTAGTGTTGAAGATCAGACGAACGCGGCCATTGACAGGCTGGTGAGCTCATTCCTATCTACGACCCATATTCATGCAGTGACATTCCTTGACGGTTTAGCTGGTTGAATTTGGAAAAGAAATCCTTGCCATCATTCCTGGTCGTGTATCCACCGAGGTTGATGCGCGTCTTTCTTTCGATAAGGAGGCAACAAAAGCCAAGGCGTGTATTATTTCGCGCGTCACACCGTCCATCGCCGTTAATCGTATCTTATAGGCCAAGGAACTCATTGCCCTTTACGATTCCGTCGGCATCAAGAAGGAGCGTATCTTGATCAAAATCGCATCCACATGGGAGGGTATCCAAGCAGCCCGCGAACTCGAGCGCGACGATGGAATCCACTGCAATCTCACTCTTCTTTTCGGCTTCGGACAGGCTGTTGCCTGCGCTGAAGCCGGAGTCACTCTGATCTCACCCTTTGTCGGCCGTGTAAGTTGTGCTTATTGGCGGATGTGTAGTTCATGAACTTACGAGTTACGATCCAAGATCCTTGACTGGTACAAGAAATCTACTGGAAAGAACTACGAGGGAGATGAGGATCCAGGTGTCCAATCCGTCAAGAAGATCTTCGACTACTACAAGCAACACCACTACAAGACGATCGTCATGGGTGCTTCTTTCCGTAACGTGCGCAATTTTAGTTATATCCTTTGCGAAATATGCTAACGTCGGCCCGGGTTGATTCGGTTATGCAGGTTGGAGAGATCAAGGCTCTCGCCGGTGTTGATTTCCTTACCATTTCCCCAAGTCTGCTTGAGGAGCTGAAGAAGTCCACCGACCCAGTTCCAAAGAAGCTTGACTCCAACTTGGGTATGTAAATTTCCACACCGCGCCGGTAAACGCTTTACCCACTCATGGATCCCATTCGCAGCTGCCCAAGCCAACCCTATCCCTAAGGTCAGCTACATCGATAACGAGCCGGAGTTCCGATGGGCCCTGCTTCAGGACCAGATGGCATTTGACAAACTCCATGAGGGTATCAAGAAATTCGCTGAGGACGGCGAGACCCTTAAGAAGTTGCTCAGGGAGAAGATCACTGCCTAAATCTTTCGCGTTTGCATTTTGTTGAATACGTTTGATGAAGACAAACTATGGAGGAGTTTTGTGGTGTGATATGATCGGAGGATGGCTGGAAGGACTTGGTTCGAAACTAAAGATGCAGGCGAGAGATGTGTTTTATCCCACTCTTCTATGATTCCCTCTGCAGTTCTTTCAGCTTTTCTCTTTTGCGCGCGATTCCATTGTAGAAATAGAAAAGAAGATATTCTGTGATATGTAATGTATTATTCAATCCATCTGTTATTGTTGACTTTTATGGCCTAGAAGGTAGAGCTCTATCTCAAACAGTCTTGTCATTTGTTCTTATTTCACGGGCCATGGTGTGGGCAGTCACGGCGATTGTGGTTTTTCGACGCTTATTAGCTTCTGACATCTTGCTCGGATGTGGCCCTTCTTCCACACTGTGCCCTGGTATAATTATATCAAAGATAATCAGTGCGTAGTTTTCTTTCGATCGTGTTTCAATGTCAATGTTCAATATCGTTGTCAATTTGCTAGTACATTTCGGGATCAGTAGACTCCAGCTAAGTTAGGTCGGCGGTAGACAATCAAACTACGGAGATTTCGACATCGTGCAGGAGCGTGATCTGCCCAAAGTATCAAGTGTCGTACTTGAGCGCTCATGATATGTCCCTGCATGAGAGAACTGGAGTCTCTGCCGTATATTTTACATACCATTTACGGTAAAAGCTGGTCATCAACAGCGACGAAGAAGTTATCAATGCTATTTATAGCTTGTGTATGTAGTCTAATCGCGGGAAATTATGGCTGTTACCACCGACGAGTCCGAGTCCCGAACCTTGCTCGTTATCAATTCCGCATGATTTTTGGCCGGATGGTAGGAAGGTGAAAGACAAGAACGCCCGTGCTCCGAGGTAGAGAACAACAACAACAAAAGTAAAACCCTATAACAAAATATTTTTTATCTGCGAAACTCGGCTGGAACTACGTATGTACGCAACTTCAGGCCCAGGAGTCATTACTCATTACTCAGTAATCAGTACTTACTCAATTGCGAATTCGCGGGCGGTCTGCTTATTGTGATTATGACTTAGTAAGTGTGTAGCTAGATACATACACACAGTACGTGCGCTGGCGCGGCTGTCGCCGTTGGCTGGCTCTCCGTTTCAACAGGACAAATACAATCTGGAGATGATTATTTTTGTTAGGTGGCCTTGCCTTTCAGACGGAAGAAGGAAGTGTGTTCCGGTGGATCGTCACATCAATATGTACGTTGAATCACAAAGGCGCCTGATGCATAATTTTTTAGAGTGCATATCATTATTTGCCAGCTGTTCCTTGTCTAACCGCCTGCGTATCGTCGCGATGCTGGTTAACTCCACTTCTTCAAATTGTTCGATTGAAACGGGGTCTTCATGATGGAGAACGGGTAGCTGGAGGAAACGAAGACTAAAGAGGTGTCTGGCGCTCAGGGTGTGTCGCTTCGACGGTGATTAACGTAGGAACATCTCCGTAAGACTGTGTAAGTGGCATGGATATATGTTAAGATTCTGCAAAAGTCATCGTTCGTATTCCTGGGTCATAACATATTTTTATGAAACGTAACATTATACAGCAGATGGACAGTCAGTTACCATGTGAGATTTCAATTAGGCTTAGGTTGTTTAAATTTACCACTATGATCGAAACAAGAGATGGAAAGCAACAATGCCGCTTTAGTCAAACCCGGTCTGAATGAGGCATGGATAAGAACTTGTCGCGACGAATCACTTGTCGCGTCTATAGACACAGCGCATTTTTTTTCAGACCATTGGAGTCGGTGTTACTCCAAAGTGGAGAGATATAACTCGTCCTCGGTCGTGCAATAGTAGTGATCCGGAAGAGGGTCTTCAGCTGCTCAACGGTGGATTGAATTCCGCCATCATGATGTGTTTAGTGACATACCCTATTGTTGGAAGGGTTCGGGTTGTACATTTGACACAGTTGCGCCCGCCTTGCTTTACCGAGCTAATCTATTGTATCCCAGAAGTCAGATGGGCGCAGATGGAGCATGCCACACGCAGAACTACTGATAACATTGAACGACTGGAGAACAAATAATTTTTTTAGTCTTCTCGCCCTTCAAACATGTCAGGTATCCTTCGGGAACTTACGTGGAGGAGTTCTTGTCGACAATACGTATACAAGGAGACCCATCATTCTTTCCCGCCCATGAAATTATTGGAGTAGGGGCGAGCATGATAATAACCAGATTGTATGGATGGGATGTGAAAAACTCCTCCAGATACTCGAGATTTGGGCGTCATATGCATCTATGAGACGCGGGAAGACAATTTTCACTGATGGCCATCAAGAGCCGTCAAAATAGTCTGGGTAGTTGAGCGGGCGCATAGATCGTATCTGGACCACGCGAAGCATTAGAAGGGCAAGTACAGCGTAAAAGTCATCAGGCCCGCCGTTTCCGCCATGGATCGTTTAGGTATATCAGCACCAGTTGAGAATTCCAACTACGTCCTTTCTTGATAAGGCATGCAAATCCCATTTAATCGTCGCCGACGTCAATGGTCCGACAGGATCAGGACCTATACTCGTATTTGGCTCTTGTACTCGATGGGTTACCACTGGTCGGTGTTTCATGTTTCTGGCAGGCCGCTTGGTTATCTTCATAGAGTAGTTACAGCTGAGAAGCCCAGATCGATAGACTAGATGTGGGGAAGCCGCAGAAAGGACCTTAATGGTAGACGCTCGAGAATTCGAGGCTGTGCCGAGGTAATCTGCTCGAAAACGTGGCAAGACCGATTCAACGAAACGAACTATTGATAGCAGAAGACATAGGTTGACTTTATTTTCTGCTCAGAATCCAGGTATTGGTTGTAGAAAGCTTTGACAAGTCGTGATAGTGGGAATACGAGTTCAATGTTGTTGAACAAGTCGAGAATATTTTCTGATTTCACATCCGTTATATCACGTGATTATGATGGTCTTCCTGAAAAGGAAACTCCTCCGTCACTGCCACTGGCAAGCCACACTGTTTTTTGACTGAAAAATGCATCGCCTCTTGCGTCGTGGCTCATATCGCCACAATTACAGGTAGAGCTTTCTGATATGTCATAGAGCCAGCATCTCACGTCCCCAGCCAAAATGAATTTTTGAGTCAGCAGCGCAGAGTTATTGGGGATGCTGGGCTTGCTACATGGTGGAGCCGCGCCCCGAGCTGTAAACGCCGCTTTCTGCCAGTGATGGACACCCCGCCGTGGATCTAGATATCCCTTTTCGATTGACAGGAAAGGGTCCTCATCTTTTGTTGATAGCCTATCGGCAGATGATCTCGTCCTTCTCCGCCCGGTAAATCCTCAGATCTCCTGTTTCTGGCCAACGCTCATGATCATTGTAGAAACACGCACCAACGTATGCGTAGCAATTTTGGACCTGTTTCTATGATTCGAATTGATCCATAACAAATCAGGACTTGTCCCCGAGGACCTGTGACGATATGTTGACTGCTGAGGACTGACGCACCGTTTTAAAGTGCTCGTGTGTGGATCACAGATGACTATTGTGTATTCAGTCCCTCCCCAATAATCGTCCATTCCTATTCTCCCATGTCGTCGAGGCACGGCACAAGCTCTCGCAGCTCACCCGCTGGGATTATTCTATACGATGTCCGCGGCCACACATCACAACCATGGGCACCTAATATTTGGAGGGTTCGGTACATGAACTTTTTACTGCATGAGAAGCCAGCAATATCTAATTCGGCTTCCTTCCAGGTTTATTCTCAACTACAAGCGTCTACCCTATCAAACATCCTGGCTAGCATTCCAAGATGTCGAGCGCGAGCTTTCTCGAATAGGCGCACCACCCTCCTCATATCGAAGCGACAACTCTCCTGTATACGCGTTGCCCGTCGTCGTCGACCACGCACGGAATCCAAGCCGACCTAAAGTCGTCTCTGGCGCCAGCAAGATCGCTGAATATCTAGAAGCATCATATCCCGCCCGCCCAATATTTCCAGACGGGTCACGGGCAATGCAAGCCATGTTCGTCCACTACATCCAAGAGGTGCTTTCGAAGCCCCTCCTCCCCATCATGGTGCCTATCAGCCACCAGCAACTACCGGAACAAACCCAAGCCCACTTTCGAGGGGGCTACGACGCCAGCGGGACGCTCGTGGGTCCACAGCGCGAGCACGCTTGGCTGGCCGTCCAGGAGCAGTTCAATTTCCTGGCGAAGATTATGGACAAAAATATTGACGGCGACGGGATTGTCTCTATGGGACATGACGTTACCTACGCCGACTTTACCATCGTCTCGATACTCATTTGGATCGAGCGGATGGCTCCACACGACGGCTGGGCCAGGGTAAGAACCTGGAACGGAGGCCGTTGGACTCGACTTTGGGATCGCTGTAGGGAATACATGGAGGTATATTAAACTATAATCCTGGGTAATGACGAACATTTGTAGCATAAGATTTGTTGTCACTTTTAAATCTTCCCATCTTCTTTCTTCCATTTTTCTCTCTCCATTTCATTTTTTCACTCAAGGATATATTATTATTTTCTCTAAGTAATTTGCGGACAATAACTCTGACATCCTGGACAAGTCTACGTAGCGTAGAAAAAATCAACTGTATTTTTAGATTTGTTCTGTAGGACTGTCTTTATCTTATGTTGTCATCATGATGTTGTGGGCTGGGTTGACCCACCATCGCACGATGCTATGACTTCTGTTACCGTCTAATCTAGTCACACTCTACAATACCCTTGGCTTGAAAGCCACATCATAGGTACTGCCTATGTAGTCATATCCTTTCCGTATACCTATCTATCCAATCCGACGTTACTACCAGTATCTCTAAACATCGGGAATCTGCTCATCTGCCTTGCTATTGACTTCAAGGAGACTTCCTGAGCCGTACCGACTCCCGAAAGATGTCGTCTGCCTCGAAGACGGTCATAGTGACCATGGTTGACAATTATCTACAATCGCCGACAGACCCGACGAAGTTGCACACCATTCTAGGCGTAGGAATTAGCTGTCTGTTCCGATTAATGTCGTCTTTCCCGAACTGGGGCGGGTATGTATAGAGAATATAACTGCATTCGACGACTTCAGGCGCAGGGCTCTATGTACTTCGGCCGGGTTTGGAGACATGCGCGGACGTACTTAGATGTGATTTGTGATCAGTGGAAATGACCAACTCCCCAGCACAGTTGCGCCGAGCATGTTCATTTCCTTGCACGATAACTTTGGCCAGTGAGTTAGTAGACATAAATCTGTTTTGTGCTGCGCAGTGCAGGCCCGGAATATACTACAGATCGTTATACACACCAGCTGTAATGACTCGCAGCTGGGTGGCTCGCGGCATCGTATTTTAGAAAAACGGCTTGACTTCGCCTCCATCTAGGGTCCTGTACCAGCAGACTAAGAAGATATAGATCAGCTCTGCCAGGTATGACAGGAAGTCAATCGCCGACACAGTCGAGACTCGACGTGTCGACCCAACAGCATTGTCGACGGGACACGTAACATTGCGACTCGGTCACAGCCGGCGCCTATTCTTGTGATGACTGCATTTGGCCATAGTGCGTCTCGTTATCAGATTATCGGGAAAACAAGTGGTGTGGAGTCGTAAAGCTCAGTGGGCTATGTATTTTTTTGATGGGGACAGATTGTGTCAATTGGGAATTGCGCTGCGCTTTGCGAGGCTCTGCAAGCTCGGTAGCGAGCGCTTATCGTATTCGGGCCGCGGATATACGCGCCTATGTAGCGTTATATTGGCTGGGGGCATAGGCCACTCGGTTCCGTAGTGCTGTTTATTACTTTGCCTCTCAAGTTTAAATTACTCTGAAATGAATATTCCGAAATGCGCGGCCGTGAGGAAGGGGGCAGCTGTATATCAGGCATACGAAGCCCTTCGGCGTACCCTCAACGCTCTCCGCAGTCCACTCAAAATCCCCAAGCAATGGGAATTTTCTGCACATTGAACTCAAATGTATGTCTTACATTGTTCTCCTTGATGGTTTATGTCGCTTTGATTGGTTCGCCGTTCACAGTAAAGAAAAACCTTTTCGATTTCCGCCATGTATTGCTGGAGCTGATTCAATAATAATAAAATTTGAACGCTGTCGATTTCAAGGAATTTATTTCGCCCTGGTTGACTGCCTACTCAACTGCGCATGTGCATTTCAAATGCCGGCCTGCCGGCAAGACACGCACATTTCGGATTTTTTCAGCACACGTTACAGCACACGCATAGGTCGAAGATTTATTGCAAGGTGTGAAATATCACTCAGCTCTGTGGGAATAGATAGTCTAGACAACCTCCAATTTTCACTTCATTATTTCGCTGAAAAAATGGGCTTCTTAGACAGTCTCTCCAAGTCGGAAATTAAGGGAAATGGTGGTAGCAACCCTTTCATTGATCGATTAACTTGAAAGCGCTGTTGAAGAACACTAACATCAGTTACGGCGAAAGTAATGACGATCCCCCTGTTAACGCTGTCTATTTTTATGGGATCATCGGCCAATCGATTTGGAGATTCTCGAAACACACTCACCGGTCTGAAATTTGAAATACGGCGGGGGAAAGAGTGTGGCGCGCACGCGCTACGGGCAAGGCACGGAGTGTGACAACCAAATTGATCAGTCAAGTGCTTAGGTTACAAACTGAATTCTGACGTTGTACATCGCTGTTCCGTTGTTCTGACGGACCACCACAGTCCTTCATGGCTTCGTCGTCGTCGTCGTCCAGCTCGTCAACATGCCCTCCCTCGTCGTCGGCAGTGACAATCCCCGTCCCAGGAAAGTCTATTCTGAAGAAACCGCCTCCAGCGCAACAGTCGCTGTTCTCGCGTATTACTAGATTCCTCCCAACACAGACTCAACCGCAGTCTGCTGCTGATGTTGAGGACGCGAAACCACTGAAGAGGGCACACTTCATCCTTCCCGAGATCGCCATCGTCTACCCCATCATGTCCGGCAACCCACCGTCGACACCTACGCTGAAGGAGGAGAAGAAGGCAATCGAGGACAAGGAGGTGGAGAGGCGCAAAAAAGTTCTGCGAGGGAATGCGAACAGCCCAGGGGGGCTTCAGAACAACGAGTGGTGGTCTATGGACAAGGTGGAATCGTTCTATCGCGAGTGTTGTGCTGGCTGTGAGGAGGAGCCTGACCCAGCTATTACGGTAGCACTTAAGGTGTGTGTCCAGCAAGACAGGCTCGTCTGTGCATCTCATGTCCTTTCCAGCATGCATCTCCAACGAGTCCTCGTACGGTTGACTTTTCAGGAGTACAGCTAACGTTCACCTCGGCTTCTATCCTATCCGACGTGTTCTCCATCGAGTGGGGGTTGCGGAAATTGGTCTTTCGCGAGTGTGATCTCGATGACCATGTATGTTCTCATTAATCAACCTGGAGATGTCAATCTCATAGTAACTGCAGATATTAAAACCCATGCTACATGCCCTCCTAATTCCAGGAACTCTCTCATTCCTGTCGGTCGCGTCGAATAGACGGCTGAAAACTGCCGCCTTCCGCCTCATTGGCGCATATGTTAAGAAGGTAACCATCTGCTATCATGTCTGGGTGCCTCTTTTTTACGTTATGCGATCTTCATATAGGCGAAGACACTGCAGTTTCTCGATCTATCGCAGAACCTGTTGGATAAGAAGTCGGTGGAATACATTGTCGCAGCGTTAGAAACAGCCCCTGAGCCGGGACTTGTGTCGTTGCGCCTGGATGATTGCGCGCTGCGACCTGCAGCCCTTGAGACTTTATGTGCGTTCTGATGATCCATCTGTCGCAAGAGTATTAACCGCGTAAACAGGCCGTGCCGTTCGAACATCATCTCTCAAAAACATATCTCTGCGCCATAACCGCATCTCCGCCAGCGGTGGTGTAGCACTTGCGCTAATGATTCGAGATTACCCTGATGTCGTTCCAGGGCCCATGTCACCAATATCTTCAAGTTTGCTCGATACACCAAATTCATCACGGGCATCCTCACCCACAAGCTCCCTTTCTAACTTACCTCCGCTCGTTAACTCTCCTCCAAGCACACCGATCACCGGAGTTAACGCTCCTCCTCTTCCCCCTCCTCCGCGCCATCCGACGATGAATCTCCAGACTACTTACACGCCATATGTGCCGAGAGCACGACGCGGCAGGGCAGTACCGCCCGCTATGAATCCCCTTTCCCCTACTGGACAACATATTCCAATAATCACATCATCCTCGCAAGGCGGAGTCACTACAAGACACCCGACACCGAACGCGTCCGCTCTCAACGGCCACGGAGTACACCACGATGCCGGTCCCAGTGCAGCGTTGTTGGACAAAGTCCGAGCACTAGATTCGCTACCGAGGTTGGGAGCGCTGAGGACTCTAGATCTTAAGGGTAATGATTTGCGGGTGAGATGCAACGTATGTGGACTTCCATAATCGGAAAACTGATCTTCGTCCATCAGACGGGTATTACCTACCTCGCACAGGTTTTGAAGCGTAATAGGACGTTGAAAGTTCTAAATCTCAGCGAAAACAAACTTGACGTCCAATGTCTTGTGATCATTGCGGAGGCACTAGTGCGTAGTTGTCAGATGCACTGGCAGCATATGTTGTACTGACATTTTGTAGAAATATAATTCGAGCTTGGAAACACTTGATTTGAATAAGAATCCATGTTCGGGTCCTGGCTTAGAAGGAGTATGTTTTCAGCTTTTTTATATCTCAGAATTATGAAAACATCCAACTAATCTTTCGTTCAGATCCAATCCCTCCGGACTGCATTCACTCTCAACACTGCGCTTAAACGACTCTTCCTATCCTCAACTTCCATGACATCCGCAGGCGCCATCGCCCTCGCCGAATTCCTACCGGAATCCACCTCCCTCCTCCACCTCGACCTGACAATGAACGAGCTCGACATCGCCGGCGTCATGGCACTGAGCTCCGGCCTGAAAGCGAACCACGTCATGCGCTGTCTGGATCTGAACATCCCCCCAGGGGACGAGGAGTTTGCAAGGTCAGTTCAGTCGCTTGTTTGAATATGTTCCATTGAATGGGGGTCGTTTATGGTATAGAATGTGTAGGGAGATTCTGAATACGTGCGTGAGGAATACGGAGGAGGCGGAGCGGGCGACGAAGGCGAATGCGGAGGGGGCATCGGTGTCGAGTGGACGTGGGTTGGGTAAGGGTGTTTGGGGCATGATTGAGGAGAGCGAGCTCGCCAAGTCGATTAGGCTTGGAGAGGAGAAGAAGGTCCGTCTTTCTGTCGATTTGCTGATGGTTTGATAAGACTATGTGTTGATGTTTCTCTGCACAGAACGAAACCGATGTTGTTGTTCGTGCTTGGACATATGTCACCCAGCTCAGCAATATTGTGGCCCCTGAAAAGGGCAAGGTTTCGAATCCCACCATGGCAACGCACGAGTCACTGCCGGAGCTAACCGCCAAATCCAAAGCTATTGCTTCGGAGCTGGCCCTCGTCATCCAGGAAACGGAGGACCCATCGCGGCTGGAGGAACTGCTCGGTATCAACGACCAACTGCTCTCGCTTCTCAAGAAGGTGCCAGCCGGCGGGAAGCCAAATTTGAGATTGCAAGGATTGGGATTGGCGTATAGCAGCAGCCAGAGCTCGTCAGAGGATGGCGATGGCAGGCTGGATGGGCTCCCGAATATTAACGGAAGAACGAATGCGTTAGAGGCGGATTCGGAGGACAACAGCATTACGAACTTTGATGATGAAGATGTGACGCCCACGACGCCAAAAATCGATAAAGGGAAGAGGAGAGCGGAGCCTGAGCCCGAAGAGCCTGAGATGGTGCTCAGCCCGAATATCTCGAAGATGAATGGCGGGTCGGAGGATGATGGCGTTTTGTATCTAGAGAACGTGGCTTCGCCAACGGACAGGTATGTCATCAACTCTTCTGTTTGCTAGGACGAGTTTGACAGCTTTGTCAGATCGCGTATATGGGTAGAGGAAGAGGGTGAGGTGTTCAGAAAAGGCACTGTCCTCCTAGGACCTGAGGAAATGGAAGGAGAATATGCTGGAGAGGAGTTGCGCAAGGAAGTACGTGGCTGTCTCTCGTTTTGGAGTATGGAATCCTAATCTGAACGTTCGCAGCTATTGGAAGCCATGGTGGAGAGACCACCCCCACGACCACTGACGGACGAATATGGATTGGAAATCGTAGGAATGTCGGAACCTGAACGCGAGAGGTCCCCCAGTATACCCAGTGCGGCATCGCCAACCGGCGACAGCCCTAAAGTGCTACCTAAACCATACATCTCCAGACGCTCCTCGAACAACTCTATCCTGAGCCTTTTGTCCCCAACTATCCCAACACCTGCAACGGAATCCGGCACCCAGAGTCCTGCATCGATGTCGTCTCCTCGAATCGGAGCTCATTTCAGTCCTAACCCCACTTCGTCTTATTCGTCTGCTGATGGACGGCCGCCTCCCATCGTTGAGTCGTAACGCTCTCGCTCAAGACAAGATTTCTTAGCTCGCTGAGCATCGCTTTAACTGAGGCAGAGTGGACTGATGTTGATTCGGAGATTTAGAGACATCTACAGAGGGCTAAGCCCCTCCTCATATCCTCTCTTTTAACCCCCCTTCATGGATTTCACACAATACTACATCGTAAATACCTTATTGTCGTGCGCATGCATAGCGGTTACATCGGCCTTCGCCTTCATAATTTATACTTGGTTAGGAATTGGAACCTGCTGTCCGCTGTCACGCTGAACTTCAGTACACATCCACGTACTTAGTGTAATTCGCTCCAATAATGGCACCGTCCTTCCGTAAATCACAAAAAAAAAACCCCACCCAATTGGTGAATTGTCATGGTGCCTGAGGTGAGCACTTGACTCCGAGCGAAACCGCACGCAGCAGGGAGCGGCGCGGCGGGCGCTGCTAGGCCCCCAGCGTGAGATTAGCAACCCTAAAGTCCTTTTCTTCTCAACCTCCACTATGGCCCCTCGTAAAGCCTCAGATAGCGCCAGCGCTGAGCCACCGCGCCGCTCGGGACGACTTGCCGCAAATCCAGCCCCACCGCCCGCAGAAGAGAAGCCCAAGGCAGCTAAAGCGACGAAGAAACGCTCAGCTGAGGCTGTGGATGGAAATAAGGAGGGCGAGTCGTCAGCTGCGAAAAAGGTGGGTTTTTTCTTTCCCTCATGCGCGCCGCCGGAGTTGGGTTTCGGCGCCTCGCGAATCTTTGTTGACTGTCGTTTTTTTGCCTTTTTTTTTTGGCAGGTCAAAGCTGATGATAAGGCTGAAAAAACTGAGGGCGCCGAAGCAGAGGAAGCTAGCGCTCCTGCGCTTGCGCGTATCGAGATTGGCGACAGCTTGCCCAGCTTGACCCTCAAAAATGAGAAGGGAGAGGATATTCAGATTTCAGAGTTGGCGGCTGAAAAGGGAGTGATCCTTTTCCTTGTTCCCAAGGCAGATACTCGTGCGTCGTTCATCTCCTGGCCGCTCCACCTTCTGTTGATAAACCTCTCTGTTTTTTCAGCTGGATGCACAAATCAAGCCTGCGGTTTCAGAGATATTTATCCCGATTTCACGTCCTCAAATTACAATGTGTATTGCTTGAGCGCGGATAGTCCCGCTGCACAAACTAAATGGCAAACGAAGGCGAGTTCTGTTCTTCTATTCGTCATTTCTTAGCACAAAGTAACAAAATGAACATTCTCTAGAAGGAACTCCCTTACCCACTTATTTCCGACCCAAAGAGGACTCTCATCACCGCTTTGGGAGCAGGTGAAGGAGGCAAAACCAAGAGGAGCCACTTCATCTTCGATAAAGGGGGTAAGTTGGTCCAGAAAAAACTCCCAGTTACCCCTGCGGATAGGTCAGCCTCTCGTGCGTCGATCTGATGTCATGCTAATCGATATTATTCAGTCCCAAGCTTGCCCTTGAATACGTCAAAAGCCATGTCATCGCCTGATGTTTTCGGATTTTCAACTGTAATGTCTCGAGTGTTATCTTTGTTGTCGCTGTCGCTGTTTGATTATGATACAATTGTGCCACTTTTCCCCATCTACTGAACTCTTTGCCTTGGCTACAGTGCTGCGAAATTATTGTACATCAAGATGCCCTCGAAAAGTGCAAAATATCCAAAATCCCTTCGAAAACCGTCCAGCGGCAAGGACGCGTTCCGAAAGATGGAATCTTTCTTTACGGAAACCGCGTTCAATCTATGATTGAATATCAGTGAAATTAGAACCTTGAGGATTGCGGGTAAAAGGCCCACTTGTTGACGATCCGTCGCCTTCGAGTCTGATAACATTTCGTGTGGGTCTTCTCCCTCGCCCCCAATCCAGAATAACAGGTAATGCATGGATTATTGGCTGCCTTGATCTGGTAGGTATGTCCTCCGATAATCCAAGTTCTTCATCCTTCTGATCGTCTCCGTTGCAGAATTGACGACGACTGAGGACGAGGTACACGCAAGCGCTTATTGTGATCAAGAGAGAAACGAGGAGAAATTCGGATATGCCATTCGATTCAAGATATACGGGTAGTTTGAGCGTATGAGCGCGGATCGTCGCCAGTACGATAGCCAGTGAGAGGAATCCAGTGACGAAAAAATCTCTGACGGTGTCCGTGAACGAGGACAACATGGTGGTTTGAGACAAAATGCGAAACTCCGAAATAATCCTTGTTAAGTAGTTCCCATCGTCTGTCTCTTGTCATATGGGCATCTACGAAAGATCCGGAACAGTGGGCGCTGCACTCCATAGCAGTTCTGACCATCTTGGCATCAGGTGTGATATTTTTGGACTTTTTGAACATGTCAAAATCTAACTTTGGCGCCAAATTGCCGGCAAGCAATGCCCGAAATTTGACCATGCGGCGAAGGCGTCAGTCTTTGTTTAGCGCTTGCTTTACTCGGACTCATCGCGAACTTGCGATTTGCGTCAAGCCTCGATTCGGAGTCCTGGCTTTGCCCATGCTTCTGATTTTTATTGCCATTGCTGAGCATGGGCTCTCGAAGAATATGGAAAGCACTGGACTCGTTCTTTTCTGTGCATACACTTATCAGCGGTTTTAGGAACGAAGAAAATTGCGATGCCGAAAAAAACAAACGAAAGAAGTGAGTTAATATGCCTCGGTTGGCTCAAATATTGTCCGACGCAGCACCCCGAGGAATACCAGTCTCCGGCTGGATGTTCGATACACACCATACTTAGGTTTGGTAGATCTTCACCTCGACGCTTAACCGTGACTGCGCAGCAAACCCTGTCTAATTCCCATGTGTGCGTTGAAGTCGAAAGTCGTGGATTCGATACTTCGATTACGCTACTCTGCGACTGCCTGGACCACCTTATATATACACCATGCTGCAGGTAAGACTAAATCTCCCTTCTTGATTACGATCGACCTTTGAGGCTAAACTATATAAACCAAAGGAAGGCCACCGATATCCCATACTGACGCCTTCTTACCGATCCTCCATCCCGTGATTTGGTCTGGAATAAATCGCACCTGGGTACGCTGCTGGATAGCCTTTCATACGGGCACAACAAGATCCCATGAGTCGTCTTGTTACGTTCTGAAGAAGTGGAAGAGCGAATCATCTTCCATTTCGGCCACAACTAGTATCAGTAAGCATTTATATTGTTAGCTTACTGTATAATGGCTTACTATCACGACATGATTAGGAAGACCGCGTATCGTTAGTCTATCTGAATTGTTGACGCTAATAGACGGCAATCTACCGCATGGTTTAGACCACAAAAAGCTTTCATGCTCTCCAAAAGCTATGCAGGATCATGCTGAATGGGATCCCGATGGGCCTCGCATCCGCCGCGTGTTGCCCGCTATACTGTTATTTCATATAACGTCTGCCTGCTGGACTGATAATGTGAGTCAAGATCCTCCCCAGGGCTTTTGACGTCGAGCTTGATTTCCGTCATTCTCGCGGCGGTCTGATTTAAAGCATCGCCCTCTTTGATTCTCGAATTCATCACCCCGTCAACGAACACCTATCAAAGCCTCTATACCCCGCATTTGTCTTCGGTTTGACGAATGGCTTCGTTTACTTCATCTCCACCATCAGCTTTGTTCGTCTTTCATGTGCTCTCTATGATAGCATCATGCCTCTGCCAATTCGTCGACGCGTCCAAAACTCTTCCCTATAATTTCACACTTGGTGCTGTTAACACAAGCCTTCCGAATGCAAATTTCACGGGGGTGCCTTTGGTGCTAGGTCAGGCTGGTGAGAATCTTTACTCTCAGGTAAAGAGTGGTGGCTGATCAATTCGTGATATCGCAACTAGGCGCAATCGCTGGAGAATCGTTCTACGTAACTTCGGTGAGAAAACTTTTCTTCTGTTAGTCGAGAAAAAATCCACTAACTTAATTATCACGTCAAGACATATGCATCGTACCCGTACAACGACTACCCGTCTCTTGGGTTGATCAATAATACTCTACGAGCTTACACGAAAAGTGGTGCATGGATAACAAACACCACCGACGTCCAAAGTGGAGCTGCCCTTTCCTGGGGGACATCGACACTATACACTCAACCCGATCCTCCGATATTCTCTGCTATCCGCATTCCGACTTATGAATGCCCATTGCTGGCCGTCCACGGATTCGCCGACCTGTGGTCGTTGTGCCCTTTCGCAGGAACACGTCCCCAAACCAATGTGATCTTCAACATGTCTGCGGATAATACGTCGCCTCCACCGCCGTACCTTGGCTTTGATCCAGCGGATTGTTATGGGGTCGTCATCACCATTTTGCCATTATAGTGATGTGTCTTTTTTCGTAAGCCAAACGTTGAGACACCGAAGCAATCTGCCCAATAAATAAATGATTATGTAGGCCAACATTATGTATGGGCAATATGGAAGCAAGGCAAACTTCGACAATGTGAACGTGATTCCAGAGACGAGGCTGATGAAGAGTGGCATCCTGGCTACGAAAGGAGTCTCATCGAATGCCCCATTTCTGACAGTTGGTAAAGGCCTATGCTTCCGTGCGAGTCACTGGAGGTTAAAAAAATTAGCTGATAGAGGCGAGTTGGTTTTAAACTTGAAGAAAACCTTTGACTGCTCTGACTCGCCTAAGTCCATCCTAACTTTCCGAAAAAATCAAAAGGCTAGGTATTTAAACAATCAGAAATTTAGTCTCCAGTCTCCAGTCAAGCCCAACTGTCCTAGATGATCCCTGAGAAATTAATTCAGTGAAAATGTGTTGACATCAACGGTTTCTCTGTGAATACGATCTCCCGACTTATGAGTAAGCGTTTTACATATCCACTGAACTTGGAGCATCGTGTTCCTCCAAAGCTCAAGCCTGGGAGAGGATATAGACAGCATTTATGATACGAACATTATACTAGGGCTCACATGAGGGAATGGGTATGCATACAGAGCTGTTACAGGATCAATGCGATTCCAGAAATGAGGCTCACGAAGAAAGACGCAGCTACCATGAAGGAGGCCGTATTACTCGCCCCATTTTTGACGATGGGTAATGAATTTGGACTTGGACTTGTGATCGTGAATATGGCACTCGGCGGCGCTATACCATGAACAACGCCAGTGCGCGTTACTGATCCTTCGATCGAGGCTACGCCTTCGTTGGTACAGTTTAAATCCGGGCTGGAATAATTGAACGCTCCACAGTTTATGTCTTCGCTCAGAGCGATTGCGTGCCCATTTATCGTTGTCGTCGTCGCCTGTACAGCGTGGTAGGTCGAAAGACCTTCCTCGAATGTCACTACAGAGTTGATGTGGATAGTCAGAGGGAAGTGGAGGTCAACGGGTGAGTTTGGACGCACCGACGATGGTTGTGGGCTCAAATGTTACCGTTGTACCCCCAGCTGAAAACGCCGTGATCACCTCCGTAGCTTCGTATTGGGTAACTACACCATTTTCTACAGCGATGGGTGCGACACCGATCACTTTGGGTGCATTGGGACCATTTGGTCCAGGAAATGGCAAGAAGGTGATGGGAAAGGTTGGGACGACGGGTTGAAATATTGTCACAGAGTCACCCGCTTGGACTTGCTCTGTTGAAGTCGAGGAAGGTGGACGAGAAACGATAGTCAAAAAACATGGCGGCAATCGATAAGTGCGGTACACGTACTCAATGCAGCAAGGCTTGCTGTAAGTGCGAATAAGGAGCGTATAATGTGGACCATTTGCGAATCGTATTCGAAGTTTTGAGATTTGGTTTTCGTCTCTTGTCTCTTTTGAGCCTCAAATGACTTCTACGCCAAGCTGGGGGAGAAGGATGGCAGGTAATCGTTGGATGGGACGAATCGATGTGAGATATCTATTAGATATCTACTAGTTTTATGTAGCGCATTGTGAACCCAATTTTCTCACTGTAAGAGATATGTTTAGAATGACACATTCATCAATGAACACTAGTGTTGCCGTCGAGGCGTGGCGAGGCGAGGCGAGGTGACACTTCGACAGTCACCTCGAAATTCGAGTTGGTTCGAGTTGTCACCTCGAGGTACCTCGCGAGGCCGGTTATTTCTGGCTCTTTGGACTGCCCAATGGGATGCTTGCGATAGCCAAGGGATCAGGTTAATGATTAAGAATAGGAAGAGCTACTGTATGGTAGATTACACGAATAATCATTATGAACACACAAGGTTTACTTAAGTATTTGACAGCGCTAAGGCTGGAAAATGATCATCACCACCGTCCAGTTCCCGACACAATACACAATTTTCAATTCATCAGTGGATAATCGATAAACAATAAATAAGCACCAGAATCATCAGATTCCAGAATTTGTTGACTCTACTTTATCTACTCAACAACCTCCGTAGAATTTAGAAGACTCAAAACCCTTCCAAAGTGCATGCATATTTATGTTTTTTTATACTTAAAATTCTGGTTTTAGCTGAATGGGCGTAGTTATGATATCCAAGTATGTATGTATCAAGTACAAGTACTGCCGTACTTTTTATCTTTTTATGGTCAACCAAATACTCTGGAGCCAGACTTATCAAAAGAAGTGTTCCTCATGGGTTTGGATTCGATAACTATTAATATCTTGTAGTCACCACTGTATGTACAGTATGTGCGGTCCAATTATTCCAACTTGACGCCTCTTTTGACGCCCGTTCCAGAAATAAAATCGACGCTCTATTTATAGTAGGTCACTGTCCTCCTTATAACTTCACATTTGGTACTCAAACATCATGTTGGGCACAGCAAGGGAAAGCAACAGGAGAAAGCATGAGTATTCAAGGCCAGCAACTACATAATCAATGTAATTTCCAAAGCAACCCTGGTCATAAAAACAGACGCCGCGGCCATGAAATGAGCAGTATTCCTCGCCCCGTTTTCGACGACGGGTAAAGAACTTGCACTTGTGGTAATCGTGACCACATCGGATGGCTGTCGACGCAGTTCAAATCATTGCTAGGTGTACTGAATGGGCCACAATTTATGTCTTGGCCGAGGACGATTGCGTGTCCGCCAATCGTTGTTGTTGTTGCTTGCGAAGCATAATAGGTCGAGACGCCTTCATTAAACGTGACTAATAAAAAATTTAAAAAGACGGTCAGAGGGGACATATCGATTGCGGTCAAGCTCGACTCACCGACGATTGTTGTTGACTCGAACGTCACCATCGTACTTCCAGCTGCGAATGCCGTGATCACCTCTGTAGCTTCATATCAAGTGACTCCATTCTTTCCTACGGCGATGGGTGCGACTCCAATGATTTTGGGTTCATTGGCGCTATTAGGTCTAGGAAACGGTAAGAATGGGTATCCTGTTGGGGTGGGAGGTTGGAATACGGTGATCACATCATCTGCTCGAACTCGCTCTGTTATTCGGAGAAGATAGGTTGAAAAAAATTGTCAGATTACGTAGTCTTTATTTATAAGTGCGATAAGGTTACTTAGAGCAGCAAGACCAGCTGTAAGCGCGAACAAGAAGTGAGTTATGCGGGCCATTCCTGAGGTGTCGATATATAAACTGCCCTTTTCAATAGGGCTTTCTATGATTCGTGCGCAAAATTATCCATTGCCACTTACCAGAGCGGAAAGAAAGGGAAGGAGTCTGGAGGTCGTCGGAAGAGCCTAACCGACGCGCTAGATAGCCTTTATTAGGATCTGCCATATGGACCCATTTTCCCACTGTGAATGATCTGTCGACATACCGTAGATGTGTTCAACGCGTTGCATCGAACTATCAAGTTGAGGGGCATGTACTTACAGCATTTTCAAACTAAGGATGAGGAAGCCAGGAGTTCGACCTGTTCCCGTCACACCTCAGGCTGGCGTTTAGCTGACAACCATCATCAGTGGCATACGTTACGTAATGGATGATCACCTTGAAAACCGGTACCGAGTCCTTGAAAGTTGACAAGAACGCCCACACTGCAGATAGGCTCACCCTTGATGTTCTGAGGAACAATCCTGATTGGTATGTATGGTGTACAATCCTTTTGCCATTCAAACTTAATCTACTACCAGATTTCCGTTCAGAGGCGATTGATGTTTTTCCTGCTCTTACGAACTCTCGCTGAATACACCGTGTCTATGGTGTCTTTTCCGTTAATGCTTCATGTCCAAACTCAACATATCATTGAAACATTGTCATCCGAATGGCGATTAAATTAATACCGTTTCAATTTATGCGAATATCAGCTTTCTAGCCCCTACAATACGTATACGACTCCGCCCAAGAAGCCTGCGAAGAGAGACATTGCGGCCGTGAAAGGAGCGACATGTACAGCCCCACTTTTTCCCGTGGGCAATGGTCCAATACTTGAAGTGATCGTGAATATAGGGCTCTGACTCGCCGCGAACGTAACCGTTGTGCCCGTCGCTGTCGCTCCCTCTATCGAGACTTCGCCCTCCGCAACGCAGTTCAGGTTATTCCCATTTCCAGGACCGCAACTCAGGTCTTCATTCACAGCGATTGCGTGGCCAAGGATGGTCGTCGTTGTTGCCTGAGAAAAATGGTAAGTTGAGGCGCCTTCTTCGAATGTAGCTGAAAAATATTAACAATCAATATCCTCGAAAAAAATTCAGATGCGAGTATTTGTGAGTTACTTACCAACGAACGTCGAAGGGCTTATTGACAAGGTTGTCTCTCCAAGTACCAATGCGGTAGCGACTTCCGTCGCTCCATATAGCGTCGCCCCATCCGATTGAACAGCAATGGGTGCAACCCCAATGATCGTTGCGTCATTGACAGTGGGGGCTTGTAGCGCAGGGTCGGTCGGTGCAGGCTGATAAATTGTAAGTCCAGCTTGAACTTGCTCTATCATCGAGAGTATGATCAGTTCTTAACGCCGTGTTCATCGACAAGGATAATCGCGTACGCAAAGAAACAAAGGCTGCAGTCAGCGCAAATAAGGAACCGGTAAAGCGAGCCATCTAGGCGGGTTGTTGTGGGTATGGGTTTTTTTTACTGAAGAAGACGCCTTTTAACGAAAGAAACATACATAGCTTCTATTTTTGTTCACTCTATCTGCCATCGTGCATATGTTTCAACAGCTGCAGTGGATATATTTTTGGAACCCATACGCAACACTGGATCAAAATCCAATGATGACTGTTACCGTCTCCCAGTGCTTAGCGTGCATCTCGGCCTGGTGAGCGCTCTGGAATGCGGCATATTACTATTCCTGAGCACTGAAAGCGACGCATCCTGTTCATATCGGAAGCGCCGAGCAACGGTAAGACTCATGAGCGGTGATTTATGCATCATATACATTGAGCGGTTGCCTGGAACAGAGAGGGAATTTTCTTCTTTAGGTGAGTTATATGCAAAACATTGATGTTGACATTTTCCTCATATCCCATAAGTGCTGGTAACGATTCGGTAAGAACCCGATTTAAAACTCGCTTGAGCATACCTTTTGCTCAAGATATCCTGCTGTCTGGCTCTGATGAGCCAAGTAATTATGAATCGGAACAAACTATCCCCGGCTTCATGGATCATCAACCATTGAATGATTTAGGCAGGTATCATGCATTGATTTGGAAATTCCACTAATAGTGGAGATCCACCGCTGCTTATTTCTTCTTTCTCAAGCTCCACGATGATGATAACTAGGAGGGTACGCGAGAATCTCTCAGCAAATCGCTCGCTATTACAATTGAAGAATACTGTATATAACAAACAGTGTCCATGGTTATCTAAAGTAAGTCGGGAAAGTCTAGACTAGAAAAAAGAACTACAACATGTATGCAAACCCAGAAACAAAGCCGATAAACAGAGACATCGCGGCCATACAAGGAGTGATATTAGTGGCTTTACTGACGGTATGTAATGGCGGCACGATTTCGGTGATGGTGAATATGGGGCTCCTAGCCGCGACGAACGCGACTGTAGTGGCGGTCGGTTCAGATCCCTGTACCGACATTTGCCCCTTCTCGGTGCATTTCAATTGGTCCCCGTCTCCTGGTCCGCAAGCTATGTCCTGAACCATGGCAATCGCACCTCCAGCGGTTGTCGTCTTCGCTGCCTGCGAATAATGGTACGTTGAATCGCCTTCCTTGAATGAAATTAGAATACCAAGATGAATTTAGTTGAGGATAGATCGTCTTCACATCGTTACTCACTGACAAATTTAGTTGGGCTGAAAGTTTGAGTTACGCCTTCGAGAGCGTAACCCGTGGCAACCTCCGTAGCTTCATATTGCATGGCTTCATCTGCTGCTACATCGATACCGGCGACTCCAATGGCATTGGCCTGATTGCCAACAAGCTCTTTCAAAACGGAATCTGTTGGTTCAGGCATATATATTGTGACAATATTTGCTTGAACTTGCTCTGGGATACAGAAGATCGGGACTCGGCAGTTAGATTCACGGCTCATGTGTGAACAAAAATAACGGACGTACTCAAAGCCAGCAGACCTGCAGTAAGTACACAGAGGGAGTTAGTAAGGCGAGCCATTTGTCGAGGATGTGGAATTGTTACGATAGGAATCCTTGCACAGAGGGTCTATTTATGTGACGATTTTACGCGATCTGAGGCACCCCAGCGTAACCTGCCTCTCTCTGCTGTGTAAGATAATGGTCTGTGTGGACTGTTTGTACTCATGTTTTAACAGCGCACTTACTCATAATACAAGAGGAGCATTGAACTGCTGAGATACGCGAATTTTTTTATAGTACCCATGCGCTACACAGGACAGCATTGTCGTCGGAGCATGACAGTCACTAGTCAAGTGGTTGGCAGCGCACCGTATGTCAAACTTGTTCTAATTATATCCCCATTTTATGTGGGCAGCATTGGATCAACCTAACAGGCTCAACCGGATTGTTTCCGAGGTGCAATACATACTCTGAGTCGTTTCGTCTACTCTTTAAGATAGCCTTAAAGGTCAAAAATTTGTACATCTAGAGAGAGAATTAATTCGTACATTTGAAATATAGACGGAAAAAGAATGAACAGCTCTGCTCATGCAATAAAAAAGCGCCCATGCTGCACTCTAGCTAGGCCTTTTGAAAGATGTACAGTCGCAAATACAGGTTGGCGCTCAATAGGCTGACCTAAGGACGGATTGTTGATCGATGATCGAGAGGCCAAGTTAGGCAGGCACTTCGCCTAATTTAGAAACGATTCACGAACACTACGTACTTCCCCTTAAACCTACCGACGTGAAATCATTTCAAAAGATAGCACATATAAGTTGGCCTCTATAGTCGATCTGAATTCACTTGTGTACCATTATGCACTCGCATCCAAGTGCTTCTTAGCATACTGCACATAAAAATAGATCCACATCATTCTTGCGAGGACGAGATCGCTGCTAATGTGTGCATAATTCATCACCCGCTTTTAGAAACCATGATATGTATCATTTATACGATTATGCTCGATACTCGTCCGTGATATGCGGCCCTGCTTTATGCTACCAACTTTAAGTTTGAATGACCTTGTATGCGATCTGATTCGGTGGCGGCTCTGAGTGATCGATGCTCAAGCGCTCAAGACTCAGTTATTTGGGTATCCATAAAATGCACTGTTGTAAGTAGCTTCAAAAAATAGCGTTATAGCCCCTCATGCGGTTTGCTTCTCCTAATTCCTCGCTAATGTTTGCGGTGATCCTCACTAAAACTTGCTCTGGTAAATCAAACCTCTTCCGATGTGGTCTTATCCGATTCAATTTCTTTCTTTCTAGTTTACGGAGGCATAGCTACACTATACTATGTCGACGAGCCAACTCATACTGCGGATGATATTAGCGCATCCTTTTCCATTGAAAACGAAGGGACAACTGTTGCATCTGAAATTGGACCTGGAGATGCTGGAATGACCCGATACGAAATTCAGGAAATCCAGAGCAAGCTTGTAGTGCATCAAGGGTCCCAAACTCTTGAATTTATTACCCAGCCTGTTACTAGGACATGTGTGTTATTCTTTCGCTTTGATTTAGGATGCTCAAAACATGCTGAAATGATGATGTCTGCTCAGTTACCGTCGAACAGGGGGCCTCCACCGCCTACGCCAGTGCTCCGCCTCTTGTTTTAACCGAAATAAATATGGGGGTAGTGATATACAAGGGCTTCGAGTGGAATTGCAGTCTTGATACCCCCCATAACACCGGAACGTGCGTTGAAGTAGATCAAATTTTAGATGAAGAAATTACGGGCACTTCGGCACCACTACTTACGTCCACCACTACATATTTCGGGGCGCTTTTACCTCTTGCGACAACGAGCGATGCTGTCCCCGAGCTGAAATTTACTTTCGGTCAGACGATCGTCTTGCTCATGGCCGTTGTAATGGCATGGACTAACCCTTGTTGGATATGCGCTTTATAATCACTGCATTTTCCGATCTCTCTAAGTGTGTAATAGAAGGCTCTATCCATCAATTAATTATATAAGTACTGCACTTATCTATCGCAAGAACGTATCCTTCAGAGTTCAATTTGGTCGAGAGCAAGTCAAAAGGAGACGAACGGAACTTGCCGACGTCGTATTGTGTTACATAATCGACGTTCAGAAAACCTACGCGCCCTCAAAACCTCTCACTAAAACAATCATCATCTTGCGCGCCAATTACGGCGATACAAGTAACAGGAAACTCTTCGCTCACATTCTGAACTCTATCCCAAAATTCCTTGCTTTCATGTTCTTCGACCTCAATGTTCCGATAAAGAAAAGTCTACAGCGCCAGAACGTGTCGAAAAAGGCGAAGCAAGGCTCAACCGAGGCGCTAGTCAACTGGACACCCTCTGAAGTTTCTGCAGTGGAGGCGCGCATAGACCTACTGGTTCACTGTTAGTTCAAGCCTTGGAGTCCCTCGATTCACTGAACAATTTCAAGTAGGATATTCTGTTCTCGGACTGTCCCAGACGGTGCACAAAAAGGTAGATCCAAAGACACACGTCAATGTGCTCGATAGTCTAGTGTCTCAGCTCCGCGTCCGTCCGGGGGTCGTATATCTCAAGCGATTAAACATTATTCTGGATCAAGACAGCGAGAAGGGATTTGGATTGGTAAGTGTCATGCGGTTAGATATGAATTACGAGCTTACTTTTTCACAGATAAACGCTAGCGTATCTCTTTTCAACGGATATGATTTGATAGCACTCATCCCGACGACGCACAATACCTTCTCGCTCGCTTGTCTTACACACAGCATGCCATCTCCGCTCACGGCCCACATCATCTCGCTTCCATTAACGCTTCCCCGCCTACCATATCATCTTAAACACACACTCGTCCGAACAGCGATCAAGAATGGAGCTGTGTTTGAAATAAATTACGTGGGTGCTCTTGGTGGCGAGAACGACTCTGCTCTTGTCGATGCTGATGCGGCGGAAAATGGACCTGCTGCCAAACGAAATTGGTGGGCCGCCACACGGGAGCTTGTGCGCGTTACGAAGGGGAAAGGCCTTCTTCTGAGTGGTGGCGTCGTTGTCGATGGTGACCTTCGTGCGCCGCGCGACGTGGCGAACCTGTGAGTAGTCCTTCTCTTCGGCACGCCTCAATACTGATATTGTTTAAGGATCGCTGTCCTCGGACTCGCACAGGATGCGACTCACGAGGCATCGACAAAAGTTCCAAAGTCGGTTATCATTCGAGCTCGTAAGTGTCATCTTTGGGTGCTCCCAATTTTATGCTCATGTGCATCAGAAACTCGAAAAACGTACCGCGCCGTATTATCAGAACCTAAAGTCATTCTGCCTGGCGAGGCTTCAGAAACGTCAGAAATTTCGCTCAAACGGCCGCTCGACGACACCCAGCCGGATCCCGCTGCTCCTGGAACATCCAAAAAGAAGAAAAGGAAACCAAACAAGGCAGAGAGTACCTGAGCATTCGGATTGTAATCTTTCTCGAGCAATTGCATTCCTTTCTGACTGAAGTACATTTCCTGGCGTAGCCGATGAGATTGGTGGCTCTTGGCAGTTGCCGGCATTTACCGGAACTGTCACGATGACTGATCGACGAAATCAGATTCAAACCACAGATTCACTCTGAGCTCTCCCTGCACCATGCCAGGCGAAATCCGTGACGGAACACTGCAAAATGGTGCTTGGATCAAGAAAATTCCTTCTTCATATGAGCCAGCGCAGGTCAGATCATGGCTAGAACGCATGGGATTGGACCTGGGAACTAGCAGCGATTCTTTCCCTCCCCCTTCTCGAAAAACTTTGAACGCCATAGTGAAACGACATCTCATTATGTTTCCTTTTGAAAACACAGATATGCACTAGTGCGCCGTTTTTTCGAGAACTAAGCTGGACGATCTCTCATAGCATTGCCGCTCGTAGCACACCGCATCATTCGATGGATGTTTCTGCTGAGGCGGTCTATAATCGACTGGTCAAGGAGTATAGGGGAGGATCTTACTGTTTCGGCTTGAATGGTCTGATTCTGGGGATGCTGAGAGGTCTTGGGTACAGGTGAGTCATAATGACATGCATGTATCTTGGGAACAACAGCATTTGACCCGATGCCAGAGCATTTGCAGGCTCTGCGAGAGTGAATCATGGACCCCCAGACGGACCATTGGCGTATACGTCTTTGAATCATCAGGTCATCTTTGTTCAGCCGGAAAACGATAGCAATCAGACGTACCTCGTAGATGTGGGATTCGGAACGGGACTTGTTCGGCCCATTCTTTTGTCAAACTCTGAGGAGAACATCGTTATGGGCACTGATGCTACTGAGCACCACCGACTGATATGGGCGGCGGCTCATAGTACAAGCTTAGGTCAGTCCAACTTTCGTGGCAGTTCATGTCATCCAATGCGAAGGCTGACTGATATGTTCATTAGAAATGTCCAACGGGTCCACTACACCCGGCGCAATGAAATGGAATCCACAGGTCCTACACGGAGATCGCGATGCCGAAAATGCTGCCCCATGGCGTATCCTATACTCTTTCTCCGAAGAAGAGTTTCACGACAGAGATTTCCATGACGCCTCGTTCGTGGTGTACTCGTCGCCGAATCCCAACGGATTATTTTGGAATAACGTGGTTTGTATCAAATACTTCGCCGACGACGATGCAGACGCGAACTCAGACGGCGATGTGTCACGAGAGATAGCGTATAGGATGACGCTGATGGGCAAGGAAGTTAAGAAAAGAGGAAAAGGTGGTTCGGAGACCATTCTCAAGTTCGATAGTGAAGTCGAGAGGGTGCGGGCTCTGCGAGATATTTTTGGTGTCAAGGTTCTGGAAGAAGACGCTCGCAATATCATTGGTAGGGTACCTGCATTGGAGTGAGACAAGCGCGACATCGAGTGTCTTCACTATCGATACTCCATAGACTTACCGTGTACTTCGAGGTCGTCTCAAGGGAACAGCAAATCATCATATAACTTTCGTAAGTCTGGCCACCAATATCTCTTTGCGGTTTTGGATCAAACCCCAAGTTTCTACCAGTTTTATATTTTATATACGAATACGGTCCAGGATACAAGCCCCACGATTAAGCAGAGGACGGTTGAGGCCATGAAGGGACTGTTTTGAGCCACACCGCTTGTGGCTGATTCAGTCGGCCGAGGAGTTAGTCGGCTCAGTGACGGTGAACGCAGCGCTTGGTCTCGCTACAGTCGTAATAGTGAACGTTGTTGGTCCCGCTCCTTGCATTGAGTCTATGAATTCGTCAATACAAGTCCAATCGTCCCCTCCACTCGTAGGTCCGCAACTAAGATCTTGGTCTACCGCAAGTGCCTGACCATCTATGGTCACAGTCTGCCCGAAAGACGCGTGATACGTGGATGCGCCCTCCTCAATTGTGGCTGAATACGTGAAGAATAGGGTATCAATAGGTATGGATCTTATGTGAAATGCCTAAACTCACCGAAACTTGTAACCGTCGGCGCGAATGTCACTGTGGTGGTTCCAAAGGCGACTGCAGTTATCAACTCCGTCAGTACATATTCAGTGGCTCCGTTCGATGAAATTGTGGCGATGGGAGAGGCTCCGAGTACTGAAACTTGAGTGTGAAGAGTTACGGGATCGGTTGGAACGGGCAGGAAGATGGTGGCATCTGCTTGAACTCGGACTGCTATGAAAAGACGACACGTAAGAATAAGTATCCACGTGGATTGTGAGGGAACATGAGTCCTACCTAAAGAGATAGCCCCTGCAGCACAACCTACTAGGAATCTCGTAACACTGACCATCGTGAGTGAGTCCAGCGAGTTCGTGCAGGACCTAAAAGCGAGCCTATTTATATTCGGATCCAAAGTGCTTTCGCTTACCTTTTGTCTGCCGTTTGCACACCAATATGTATGCCAAATATATGAAAATTTTCACAGCCGCTCAAGCGCCCGCTGCGTTTTGTGATTGATTTTTGTCAAGACATGCAGCCGCGAGTTCTTCAGTACCGCATCGTTGTTAACAATCTCAGGATTTTCAAATGATATGGTAATTTACGAAGTTTTATATCCTGTAAACGTCGCCTACGTTTTCCCCTAAGCTCGGACGGCGCAACAAAACCTTTCTGTCTTCGTGATTCAACCTCTTGTGAGCTTCAATTTCAGCGAGATCTCAAGAGGATCTCTTCGCGAAGTGGGCTTCCATAATTTCATTACAACGTAAAGGGAGAACATCGTGAATACGCATACGAGATTCCTACACACCTCTGAAAGGGTCATTCCTGTCCAACCATCTCATCACAGGCGCTTCCGCACCGCTAGGGAAAACAGGAGGAGGAAGCTTCGCCAGTTCGATGGCTCTCCTAGCGGCGACGAAGATAATAATTGCAGCGATAATCACTGTACAGGTACAGACAATGAGATAGAGAGTATGAGATTCGTAGCCTGACATAGAAAGGAGCCGAAGCTTACTTATAATAACGGCCAGCCATGAGGAGACGGCCATAGCAGTGACTGCCATGCAACAATTCTTGCCGATAACCTTGAAGTGCTCATTCGGTCCTGAGAAACATCGGCTAGGGAGCTCGACGGTTAAAGCTGCTCCAGAGACTGGGTAGGGATTATATTGTCAGAATCATGATCTCTGGGACGACGGCAACAAGAAGGCGGTTATATGATCTCACTTGCAAATAGAATGATGACTCCAAAGGCATAGAGAGCGTCGAGCATGGTGGGATCACTGTATTCATTCTTGGCACGCTGAATACTGCAGATAGGGAATGAATTTCAATACGGGTGGATGCTGAGGAGTAGATGGAGAGTTTGCGCACAGATAGCAAAGAGATGCGAAGTGACCCAGAGCGATCAAAATTCCGAAGCATACGATGCCGAAGAGGAGCGCTATGAAGATTAAGGGTTTTGAGCAAATTGATACTAATCTCATGAGCCGGCATGCAGATGGAAGTTACCTTCTTTCTTTGGATGGAGGTAGGAGAGCGTAAGAATCCCTAACAGCAGGTTGAGAGTTGCCAGGAAGATGGCAAATCCTGTTCCTCACAAGGTCAGACGTCTTCTTCATATCTGATAGCGCCATATACACACCAATATATAACCACTGCTTGGACAGCGTATTCAATATCGTCCTCACCCGCGAACGTGGTTGGCCGGGCCTGCCGGCGGTGGTGTCGATCGAGGATGCGCTGTTCATATTGTAAGTGTAATGAGGTTACTGATCCGTCAACAGACTCAGTGAAGCTTGGAATCGATGGCGCTGCCGGCGAAAGTGGGGGGGTGCAAAGGAACCAGCCTTGTCGTGGTCGAAGACAACGTCCACCGGTGTGAGCTACCAGCGCTTTAGCCGGCATCAATTGATCAGAGGACGCGCTGGAAATTCATGAAACCTTGACGCTGCACAGCCTTCCGGCTTGGAGTATTTTCAGATATTATTTGACAAGGTGTACATGCGAAGTGGGTATATGGATAGCGAGTTCGAGAGCTAAGATAACGTAGAATACATCGTCCAAGTAGTAGGATATCATTTCATAATCTCACTACACCCTCCTCCTCGGGTGAATCATCTTCAATGCCATCGGCGACATTCGCACTCGTCCATGGTAATCGACCTTGCTCATAATCCGTATCGACCGGCGAAGGAAGCTCCGCAAGAAGAGGATCTTTTGGTGGGTTTCGTGCTGCGCTATAAATCAAGTACGCTGCGAAGAATACTGATCAAAAGCATTAGAGGAAGATACATTGCTCGGAAGAAATTGCGCACATATTGGAACAGATATCCAGAGAATGACGTTCGGGTAGAATATGGTATCACAGTTTTGAAAGCTGTTGCACGATGTTTTATACATCAAATTGATTGTTAGTTGTGACCCTAGAGTGAAGGTCAACAGAAATGTTCACAAAACGGATGAATCGAGAAATACCAAAGGTTATCAGACCCAGAACCATCAGAATCATGAAATGTGACGAGGAACGAGTCAGAAAATGTCGAGAGCTGCGGTGGTTGCTGTACCAGTGTCTGCAAACGCATTTTGCGTAGATATATAGTCATGATAAAGGGTCACGATCTTTTGAAGACGATACGCACAATGGAGAAATGGTAGTGAGCAGTAACAAACCATTGCACAATCTTTGAACGCCGCCATGCTCGCGTGTTGCCTGTAGTGAGAGTATACAAACCAAGAGCATAGAAAACTCCAAAATACCTAATTCAAAAGAATTTCAACTGGCCTTCTGGCTCAGGGAGTAGCAAAAACCGCCCACCATAATACGTTCTGGGATCCCAAATCACATATTTCCTCCAGTGATTCCAAATGGCCAGAGGGTGTAGGGAGGCTTCTGGCTCCGAGTCGACAATTCGAATTTGCGGTACTCTGGACATATTGAGTATTCAAAAGCAGTTCTCAACTCGCCGGACTCGAAGAAGAACGTCGTCGTTAATGACAAAATGCGTCGCCTTCACTTGGTGGTAGGGATCATTAAGACATTACGCTCTTGGCAACCAGGGAGTCGGCTCAAATTTGAATAGCATTCTAAGCTAAAGATTTAGCTAACCATGGCCGTGTGGCGAAATGGCATCGCGTCTGACTACGATTCAACGCGCATCAGGAGATTGCAGGTTCGACCCCTGTCTCGGTCATATTTTTTCTTTTCTTTCTCCACTGGAAATTTGGAACTCAGGAAGAGTTTAAGTGCATTTAACATACTTAATTACTCAACTATTTTGTTGCATTCTATACTTATTTAGTTTAGCTCTGAACAAAAAGCGCCTATTGTAGGTATTGATTATTCACATCGATCTAGGATACAACAGAAGATTATACACAAAATGTTACACCTACATATATCTATCTCCATCTACAGGCAAGCAAGGTGCTCAGTAAAATCTAAACATCCTCCCAATAGTATCGTGCACGCCCTCCACCCGCCCAATATCATGTCCACCGCGCTCAGTCCTCAGCAGCGCAACCCTCCTACCTTCCTTCTCCACCACCTCGGGTAGCATCTCTTCATACAGCCCATACCCTTCTATCCGCGTCGAACTGACGACCTCCTTACGCGTACTCACGCGCAAGGCATCCTGTGCGGTGTAGTTGTCCCACTCCTGGTGCGAGAATGGATTCTCGGGGAATTCTGCGGACGATGGGAGGTGTGGTTGGAGGAATGCATCGAAGATAGCCGAGGCGTGCGATGCGGGAATGTCTTTATCGTCGTCTGGCATGCTGTTAAGCGCTGTAAATTTTTGGTACTTCGTTGGAATAGCTTACCTGCGTGGACGATAAGGACGGACGATTTCATGTCCTAATACACCGCAGTCAGCTAATGTGCTAGTGGTGAAATCAGTGGCTTACCGGAACTAACGTGAGCGTGTCGAAACGATGCACCAATGACCAACTGATCATCCCTAAAATAGGTTTGCTACTAAATAAGGTTTGAACGAGGGTAAAAAGCTTACTAGGCGCCAGCGGAATGACTGAGAGTGGCTTGAGGAGGGGAAGGCACCCAAAGAGATAATATTGGTCGATAAGCCTCCGCACCGAAGAGAATGGCTGGCGCGCACAATGAATATGAACAAGATTCAGAAAAGAGTAGAGCGAAAATAGCGCACCGACATCAACACGGTCCCTCGTGGATGAATACCCTCTCGGCCAAGCTCCGCAGACAATAAACCAGCGATGGCCGTCCCCAGACTGTGACCCAGAATTAACACGTCCTCCGGTTTCGCGCCCTGGCTCATCAGATAGTCCCAACCCGCTCTCGCATCCTTGGACACGCCGTGTACAGTAGGATGGCCTTCGCTGTCACCAAACCCGCGGTAATCGATCACCAGGACATTAGCGCTGAGACGCGCTGTGAAAGCAGTGTACAGCACGGTGCGCAGAGGGTGTGCTCGGGTCCCCGTGTTCCCGTGCAAGAATAAGATGGTGGGCTTCTGGGCAAGGGCGGCGGGTATAAGCTCTCGGCGAGGGAACGAGAAGTCACGGTTCTGGGGAGGCGGGTAAGGCAAATCCTGGTAGAATGGATCCGAGAAGATGAACCACGCGCCGATGGTGGTGTTATCTGAACTCGTCAGTTGCAAGTTCACTGTCTTTCCGGCTAGGAAGCGTTCAATATGAGTTGAGCACGCGTTTGCGGCATGGTTGCCTCAGGACCAGGTGGTATACTCACGAGCGAGGCCGTAATGCTCAGGGTGGTTGAACTTGTTGAACGATATAGAGTCGATGTAATGCGCGTACAAGACGCTGCGAGCAATGTATAAGTATTCGGCTTCATGAATGACAGAACTAGAACTACGCACTGTGTCTGAATGATTGGCGTCATCACCAACACAACTGCGAAGGCATACAATGCTACTAAGCCCAGCAGCGCCATGCGGACGCGACTGAACCAGCGCTTTGCAGCGGACTGGGGACCATGTTTGAGTTCTGACATGGCAGTACGTATGAAAGAGCAAAAAAAGAGCGATCGTTACCCTGCAAACGCTGAAACGGTCATAACAAAAGTCAATGAATGATGATATCACCTGGTTATCATAAAATAAGCACCTTTGCTGGTTCCGAACATGTTTGGGCTTATTAATACCGTCGTACGAGCGATAAAGAATTGTTTATCGATAATACGTGGCAGATATAACCTGTATGCGTTTGCCAGTATATTGTTTGGGCAATGATACGTGCCAAAGCCTGGAGGACGAACAGACGTTCGGAATGAACTTGATGCAGCCAGCAAAAAAATGACCGAGACAGGGGTCGAACCTGCAATCTCCTGATGCGCGTTGAGTCGTAGTCAGACGCGATGCCATTTCGCCACACGGCCATGTAGTCATCGCCGACCCGTTCAAGCTCGCCGCCGGTCACATTAGCGCTCGCTTTAAGCGCTCAAGTGCCTTGAGGCGATATCTCTCCATCTCAACGACAGATTTTATATCAAGGTCAAGGTGGACGTGACATGTTATCTTCATGTACTCAAAATACAAGAGGTATATACTCGGCTTGAAAGCCAAAATCGCGCCATCGTAACCCAATTAGAGGGAGGAAGAATGACACGTTAAAGGCACATGGCCAAAGGCGGAAGAGCAGCGATAGGAGTACAAAGTGCTGTTCGTCCAAAAGAATAAAAATGATGGAAACATGCATGTAGATAAATGAAGATAAAATCGGAGCGGCCATGCATCATGAGTTCTTGATTTCGTTGAGGCAATCAGAAGTTACCGGCGGAGCTGGCTTGCGATAACTCGACGAGCGCCTCTTCAAATTCGCATTGCGCTCGATGCTCGCAATAGATATCGTGGAGTTCCTCCCCTCAAGCCCTTTCATTGCACTCCAAAGCCTGATATCGGTGCCAAACCACTCTGACATCACATCCCCGTCCGCTGTCTCCGAGGTCACACGCGACACATGGAGCCCGAAATCCTTCTCCGCGCTATGCTCGTCTGGGCTTTCGATAATGAAAGACAGACGATGCTGCACGCGGCCAGAAACCGATGACGTAATGGACGCCGTGAGGGACCCTTTGTGGCCCAAGGCGGGTCGTGGGCCGTTAGAGGCAGTCTGCGCAAGCCTGCGGGCGCGGTGGATCGACGCTGCGTCCACAATCGAATCGCGGGCGTGCGATATCCGGGGCCCGGTGTGTTTTCGCGGGCGTGCAGATGGTACGAGAGGAAGAGGGGGACATGCTTTGTCGAGGTTGGGATGTTGGGTCGATGTTGTTGTCGTGTCACGAGCTGGGGATTCTTCGGCGGGCGTATCTTTGGGAAATACGAGGTGAAGGGGGACATCTGTTCCCAATTTCTTCCGAATCCTGTCCATTTTCTGCTTGCGGAGGCTGTTCGCGGTGGGGATAATGAATTGATTTTCCAATGTGAAGGAATCACGGGGCGAGGATGAGCGTTCGCTCACTGGAGAATCTCCGAAAGATGTGGCAGGGGAGCTCAAAGGACTCGAGTCCTGGGAGCTCGTGTCCGAGTCGGTGAACGACGAACGGTTGGCTGGGGGAGAAGCGGGGATAGTTTCGAGCGTTAGTGATTCCATGGCGAGGCGCAGAATGGGTGCATCGCTATTGCGAGGCCATCTCTCGATAGAATTGAGGTTCGTTTTGGATGGCGAGCGTTGCAGCTTGCGCGTAGAGTAGTATGAGGTGGTAGAGGAAGAGCGTCGAATAGATGAAGATAAGGAACCGGAAGATGAACCAGACGAGGAGGATTCAAGTGATGAACGACGATCATGAAGACTTCGTCGCTGAGACAGGGCTTGTGGAAGGGAGATACGGATAGGACCTTGCGGAGTTCATGAGCACGGGAATTATAAAAGATAGAGAAGAATATGCCTACTTTGCGAATAAGAGGTATCAACGAGATGAGGGGTAGCGCCTAGAAGTTGTTCGATCTTCTTGGCCTTTCGTAGGAGTTGGGCGCGTTGCAGAGACGTAAGATCATTATTCGTAGGCGGCGGCACTGGGAATAATTTGACGGTGGACATTGTTAAGTATTAGTCGGGAATCAGATAGTATAGTGGTGACGCGTTGAAGAACAGCGAGACACGCAAGCAGGAGCACTGGGGAGACCTAACGTCGATTCTGAGAACTCGCTCAGAGATGACCAGCGCAAGAATGGGAAATGAGGCAATCGATTGCCTGGAGCTATCGGTATACATATCCTGCTAGAACAAAAAGGCAGCGAAAGAACGCGTGATTAGACACCAGCCTTCCACGAATGGCAGAAGCCCGGGCGGATGTAGGCTCACCCTTATTGTTTTTGTCCAAGAAGTCAACATTGGCGACAAGGTACACGCGAGTCCAAAATAGCCTGCTAATTGTTTTGGGACATTTGAGGGAAGCGTTTACCGCTGGCATAACGTCGTCTATCATTCTTGCAGGACAATAACAAGGAAAGGACCTTCAACGTGCACGGGAGCGAGTTTGCGTTTGTCGTCGCTACGGGAATTGCCGCATTTGACGGGCTTGGCGGGGCGCATCCCGGCCCGTGCGCGCAATGCGCCTCTTTCGGAGCCACGGACGTGCGTCGTTTATCACCCTTGGCCGCCCAGATTTCATCTTTGAAGGTCGACACTGCTTTCTATTTGTGTCAGCCACATTTTTCAGCGCTCAGCGCCGGGTCGTTACTGCTCTATGGTAACAGAAAAATGATATATCAGCCTTGTGAACTTGCGAAACTGAAGATGCTGTGAAGGTGAAGCCATCCTCCGATTTTGTCGTTGTGAGCCAACGATTTTGTCCATACCTCAATATCCAGGTTCTTACGATGCGTATGCCGAAGGATGGGCTGGCTTTGAAGAGCATAATTTACTCGATCGTCTTGAAGAAACGGTACAGCGGCGGTATGTACCTGATCAGATCTAGGCGCAGTCCTTGTCGTCATTGAGTGATGCCACTACAATCACAGCGGACGCAGCTTCAGGCACTGCAAGCCAACTACGCATTATAGTCGAGTTGAGCAGGTTAGCGCACCTTCACAACATTTGGCATCAGCAGATCAAAAAAAGCTGTCTCCTCACATGTGCGTAGTGCACGAGTCCAAAAATATACACCTACAGGCCGCGAGGCTTCAGTAGATGACCGAAGGTCCAATAGATCCCATCCAAATATCCCAGCCCCTCGGTTACCCACCCCAAAGAAAGCACCGCGCTCCGTGATATGTCACTGTCATCTTTCCTCCTATGGATCCGGATGACATTTTCACAGCCTAATTGCCTCTTGCTTTCCTACCCCCACACCACCGCCTGCAAGTAACCTTGAGGCGGCAGGATGGCGCCGCTTTCTCCCTCCATGCCTCGCTCGCTATTGATCACCACCTTGCTCTTCACATCTCATTTGGCGGCGCACATCAATGCGGAGACCTTCACCCAGGCGGTTCCTGATAACGATTTGGGAGCGAACTGCGCACTCACTATTGGCGGATATCACTACGACCTTTGCCCTTTGATAGAGACGTCGGTAATCGTGCCAGTGGAAGAGAGTGATCTGAATGACGACCCTGAAGTACACCTTCTCGAAATGGGCCTAAAATTTGAAAGCCGATTTTTCCAGTTCAATCTGGGGTTAGGTTATAGACAACCAGCGCCGGAGGTAAGTCCACTCTTCAAGCATTTTAATATGACATTAATGGTTAGTAAAGGTTGCTCCGTGCGAGGAAAACAGCTGGATCTGTCTCTCAGGTGAGCAACTCGTCTCGGCTGTTTTTCTCTGAGGGCTCTACTGACTTGTGCAGGTTTGGTGGCTAGAAAATTAAGGGAAAATCCCAGTTATGATGGTATAACTGCGGTTACAACGCCAATTGTGAGAAAAACACAAACGACTGGGATCACTGCCGCACTTGATATCCTTGAAGAGAAAGGCGGAAAAAGTAAGAACATATAACACGGTTTTATATCGAAGAACGTACTAACTTTACTGATTATAGCCATCTCTCCTCTACGGCTGTTGATCGGCGATCCTTCTGTTCGAAATGGTGCGGTTCAATCTGCGAAAATTAGCCTGTATTGCTCCAAAATCGAGAAAGGGAGATATTTGGGCGAAACGCACGGTCAACACACCTTCAATTGGGGAACGCCGCACGCGTGTCCTACGACATACCCTCGAAGTACAGCTTCAGATATCGCCGTTTTTGAAGAGGCTGGGGATGATACGGAGCAACCACCAGCTGAAGACAAGGAGCAAGGCGAGGATGACCTCATGCCTCCCCAGGGTATGAGCAAATTCCGAAAGTTTATGACGATCGCGTTGGTGGTTTTATTGTGAGTGTTTGCTTCGCGTCGAAGGCCGCAGCAGGACTAATGTAATTCAGGGTGCCGTCCATATGCGCATTCATCTTCTTTTCATCGAGTCGGGCGAGGAATGTTACGACAGAGAAATTTAACACCGCGCTGCTCCCATTCCTATCGAGAGTCGCACTCAAACTTCGCCCACTCGGTAGCACTATAAACTCGCTCACCTCGCAGTCGATTGGGCGAATAAAGGCGCCATTCAGACAAGGCGAAGGGCAGCTTGTGCGTTGGGCGCAGGAGGATATGACCCTCGCGGACTCGGACGACTTCATGGTGAATGCAGACGAGGACGGCTGGAACGCAGAAGGGTTGGAGGAGTATATCCCCTTGACTATGAATCCTCAACACGGTAGCAGGCGCGTAAGGTCGTATGGATCCACGCCCGACGTCGAGACCTTCGCGGAGCGCCAACAGGGATTGTTGAGTGGGCGGATTGGGAAGTATTTTAGAAGATAAAGGTTTTTGTATTATTTGGACTTTTTCCTGATAGTTTTGTCTGCGACGAACTTAATAATGCGGTCTGTAGAAGTATGTGTAAATGTATATTCTGTTCGATAGAAAATACTTGCTTGCGTTCAGTCCTTCTCCTCAGAATACGTGTTTCTGCGGTCAATGCTTGGATGCATCCAACGTCTTGGGCCAACATAACGCCTCCACTACTCCTGTGCCATTGTTTTGAGAGTCATTCCAGGATCCAAAGACTGCGTCTCGAATGATAAGGCGACCTTCGAGATCGTCACCAAGAAAAGATTGTATTTCCTCATCACTCATTCCAACTTCCAAGAGTCCAAAATATAGCGAAGCTCGCGATGTCGACCGTTCGCCTTTGCTTGCCAAGTCCTGACTTCCTGTCCTTTCAACTTAGAGGGTGCATGCTTTGGCTTCGTTCTGAGTAGGCTTGCTGAAATGTGCGACGGAACTCAGAGCTGAAGTTTTCGAGATATTTAGGCTATTTGAGTGGAGCCAGGAGAGTCTGAAGAGAATGATAGTCACATGGTAAGACGTTGAGCGCGCAGTTTCGGCGCGGTCAGTGGCGTTGACGCAACCACGTTCCTTTCTTCACTTCTTTCATCCAACTTTACTGCTTTCACTTTTCTTGAGGATGAGCGAAACAAGCTCAGATTCTCCTTCTGTTGTAATTCATCCAATCTCTCCGTCTTCCTCTCTTTCATCAGCACTTTCAGAACCCCATTCCGACCCGACCTCCGATGAAGAACCGGATTTAGGAGCGTTCAACGCAGTTTTGCGGGAATGGACACATCTACAGCCACCTCCAAGGATTCCTATTCAGATCCGTTCTGCGACGAGCTCGACTACGCCCACGTTCCAACCCAGTGTAACGGGTAGCGATATCCGCAGCGAACACAGCATAAACACTCGTATCAGTGCCCTAAGTGGCATTTCTTCGTTTACTCGACCTCCAAGCAGTAGCGCCCAGCCAGATGGCTCTACTGTATGGGCGCAAGCACCGATTGCATCTTATCTGCTCAGCGTCACGCCAAGTAACGATGACGAGGAAGGCAGCCCCGGTGGAGAGGGAGAATACACTCCCAACTCTATGGCCTCAACAGGCCTGACTGTCGAGATCGAGTCAGAAACCGATTTCGACGAATCCAATGGTCGAGTGGAGTCTTCACCTTACCCATTTCCTTCGGATTTCGGCGTCTCAGGTGTCGCGATGCCTGTGCCACTCCAGGTCGAAACCACTCGTATCGATTCCCGAGAAACCGAGCATTTGGAAGAAGCATCTTCGACGTCGGTAGATCGTACTTTTACGGTGACGACAATTCGGAGTGTGGGCGATACAGAGTCGCGATTGACCAGCGTGCAGTTGCAATCCCAACTCCGTCCGACTCCAACAACGGAGCCTTCGACATCGTCTTTGTCGAATTACGCCTCACATTCTCCAGCATATCCTTCAAATCGAAGCCGCAATCCGATACCTCCAAGGACTGTTTCTGACTCTTCCGTGACCACTTCTGGGTCGGCGTCATCATCCGATCTTTCTCTGATTTCTTACCAGATTTCGGAAGCGCCTTCATTGCCCCTCGTCGAAGAGTCTTCGTCAATATCGGCATCTACTGACTCCAGCAGTATTGCTTCAACCTCCATGGGACTGAAAACCCAACGATCAATGCCAACTACCGCTTCAGCATCCACCGCTTCATTGGGTACACAACGGCCACAACAACAACAACAACAATTTCAGCCTCAAGTGGCCCCATCCGACGCTTCAAATCTCTCATCAACCGGCTCACCCCTTATAAACCCATATTCCTCCGTCGGCTTTGGCTCGCCACTTCCCAATCCTTATTCACCCCTTCCAATGCCCACATCGGAGCCACCTGCACCTCTGAACCATAACAGACGACCGATGTTGAGAACTGTGTGGCGACAAGACATAGTCGACGACTTGGGGACTCCAGATCAACCACCATCTGAGACGTTGCTATTTGAACCTCCAAGGCAATGGCAGAAAGAATTTCAACCCATTGTCGATGACAACGACGAAGATATACAGGTAGAACGGTTCGCAGTTCAAGTGCTAAATGATTCTACAAAGCTCATCTCATCAGGATATGTGTCTGCATACGGTGTGTTTTCTTCCTTTTGAAGTGACCCCCAATATTGAAATCGCTCTTTCAGATCACCCTGGGCCCTCAATGTTGAGCCATAAAACTTCTTATACCCAAAACTTTGGCCCCATCCAACGAAACGACCGTTATGAACCACATGTCGAAGACGAGATCGATTACGACGCTGAAGACGTACGTTACCAGTCTCGATATCCTCACTCACATGGGCAGTCGCCGCGCTCGTTCGGGCCAGCTCTCACTCCCAGAGGCTTACCATCTTCTTCCGATTTGAGATCACAAGGACCAGCTCAATCTACAATTAATTTCACGACTAATTCTCTTGTACACCCTTTTGGATATTCTAATCAATCGCTATTGCAAACTTCGAACCAAGAATCACAACAACAGCATCAATCACTGTCTACTCAGCATCCTTCTCTTGTACAATCACAATTTCAATATGAAACTAATCAACAGCGACCATACATGTATGCCACTACTGCAAGCTCGATACCACAGTCAACGCACCAGCAATCCTTACCATCTTCTTATCCATATACGCCTCACGCTTCAGCAGCAACGCAATCGTCTTCGGCTTATGCCGCGTATTCGTCATCCAACTCGCCACATTCATACCCACCGAATCAAGCTCAGCCACAGATAGAATCCGATAGAAACCCGCATGGCTACCCATACTCCCTGCTGGGCTTACATAGTCTTCCCGGAAAGTTCCCATCTTCTGAAGACGAGCCTTCGCCGACCGCATCGTCAAATATGGCCTTGACCGCCACTGTATCACAAATTCCTCAACCAACGCAGACATTACGCCAAGCAGCAACCGCGCCCGGCCCGTACAATGCGAGTTTCTCGGATGACAGTTCGACTATCCTTGGTATCGAGCCGACCGCTACAGCCCACGCGCCAGCCGAAACGGGGGCTGAGATATCAGAGCCATCGTTGGGCGTCTTGGACGGCGTACTACAGTTTATCGCCATTGAGAGAGAACGAAACATCGCTGCGCGGGGAGGCATTGCGTCCACATCAGCGGCGGAGGCTGACGATTTCAACGACGTAGATTCTGGCGATGACGGAGAGGGTAAACCTTTGGAGGGCGAAGAAGAATGGAAGAACACCATTGGTATGTCTTATTTTCTTTAAATCTGACTTTGGCGGCCCATCTACCCTTCCTTTCATCTGCATTTGCCTCCTTTCTTTCTTTCTTTCTTTTTTTTTTTTGACCGTCATCGCAACAAACCAACAATTGACGCAGGTCAAATGACCATTCCTCACATATCTTTTTATTAGAGAACGAAACCGAAAACGCCCAACCGAAACGCAAACGCCGACGGAAGAGGCCTAGAACCCATGCCGCCGCCACCGTCGTCATCGTCACCCAGTCCATTGACGCTGCTGGCGACGTTGGCGCACCGGCTTCAATTCTGAATGCGCAAGCATCCGAAGGCACCCTCGAGCATTTCGTCAGCACTCAAACGGTATCATCGAGACGCAAAAGGAGATCTAAAAGCACGCCTGCTTCAGCTACTGCGTCGTCTTCGTCGTTGCTTTCCGCGCCGCTTGATATCAATGGATTGCAAACGCCCAGTGTACCACGAACCAAGGATAAGGAGTTTCTTGTTCCTCCGGCGTCCTTGTCTAGAGCTGCTTCGAAGAAGAAGAAAGAAGTGCCGACAATCACCATTCTTCGAAGGCCTGAGGAACTCCTTACAAGGTCCAACGCCCGTAGCGACGATGACGATTCGGATTTTGATGGAGAGAGGACGCCTACGAACTTTGGCATCATGCAAAGTGATGCATCTCGCGCACCAGAGCTCGGTGTGCCTATCAATCTGACGGGAAAGAAAGGGAACAGAGTGGGTAGAAGAGAACGAGAGAAGGAGAAGAGCAAGTACGATGCCACCCGCGAGCACGAGGCCGCGAAGGAAGGTGGCGCCAGTGTCGGCACCGACAAAACGTTCGATTTCGACAACGACTCTGATGAGAACGACGAGGATGGTGTCGAGTCTCAGGACGACGAAGATGAAGAGCAAGGGGACGATAACGACAGCTTATCAAATCTCTCCCTCCTCAAGCCACCACGGAGAAGGCGACGACGAAGGGCCCGAGATACGGCTTACATCCACACTGGAACAGGGAACGCCGGTTCGTACCGAAGCATTCCTGGGACTCCCGGTTTTCTACTGTCATACCCAGATGGGCAGGCAAACGACGGCGATGAGCGTGTTGTTGTGGATGGTGGTTCTAAACAGAGTACTGCCGAGGATGACAATAATTCCCAATCAAAGGCCAGCGTCGCCACAGAGAAGAGAAAGAGGACCCGTAGACGTTTGAAAGCGGTGAAGTCGGTCCCTGACTTAATGCTTGAGACGGACATTGCGGGACCTTCGATCTCTACACCTGCGGCCGCGGCCGCTATTGTAGCTGAAGATCGAACTCAGCAGGCAGTTATAAAGGCCACCAGAGGCAGACTGGGCGCCGAGCTGCTGGGCAGTCGCGATCCGCTCGACATGGACAGAAACCCGATGCAGCAGTACCTTCTCGCTTCAGGGTCAGGCATCATCCTCATGAATTCGCCACCAGAACCCAAGAAGTTGCCTCCACCAGACAGCAAACGAGGGCGTCTCCTCGCACTCGCACGGCAGTTACGGCAGTTATTTCCGGAACAGTCTGAAGACCTTGGGAGGATTATTCAGAGGATCGAAAACCCGAGCACGGCACAGGGTGGAAAACCGAAAAGGGTCGTGACCAGTGACACGAGGGAAGAATTTGAGGCACAGACCGGTGCTTCGAGACCGAAGAGAAGGAGAGCCCGAAAAGGGGGGCATGCTAAGACTGAGAGTGAGAGCGGAACTGGCCCAACAGGTGGAGATGTGTTTGAATTTGAGGATGAACAAGGCGATGTGCTGCAGGACGGTGATGGAGGAACAAGCCATATGCCGGAAGTGGAGGAAGAAGAGGAAGATGTCGACCCGCGGGGGCGCCCGCCCAGGCGAAGCGACACAGCACTGGTTCATGTTTTTATTGATCAGTACGTTTTTTTTTGTTTCGTTGCTCGTTTCGCGAAGGATCTCATATTTATTCTCGTGAATTCAGTTCTAACATTCTGATTGGCCTGCTATCCCATCTCAAAAAAAATCAAAATCGGAGGAATGCGATGAATAAGACGCGATCGCGACCCCTTCCTGCTCTCATTAGCAAAGCAACAGCAGCAAGCGGCGCTAGCAATAAAACTGACGCTGCGTCTGCTTTTGCAGCGGTCAAAGCAAGCAGTAGCCGGCCGCTTCCAATCCCTTCGAATGGCGACGCAGGTACAAAGCCTGTGGTTCCCGTGGAAGTTAACCCAATCCCTTTGCCATCTTTTGCAACCATGTCGTATTCGCTACCCACCACGTCGGTGCTAAATTCTTATATGACGCCAAGAAACGGGCCATCTGATGACGAGGCTGGGCGGGAGAACAACTCGGATGGTCACGAATACCCCTGCAAAACAAACGACGAGTCTGGCGCGCTTGCACCAGCGAAAGGCAGCAAGGACAAGAGAATGCTTAAACATCTCTGGCATGCTGCCCTGGTCCTCATTCTAGAAAGAGGAAGACCAGTAACTCGTAAGTCGTATATCAGTCTCACTCCGTCCTATAATCTAATGTTGTCACTATCGCTCTCAGGGAGAGTTGTCGTGGCGTCTAGTCCACTATATCAACCAATGGAATCCATTGAACAACTGGGCTACGAACTCCGCGTCTATCTTCGCGTTCCCGATCTTGGTATGCACCTTTACTTATAGAAAGATGAAAACATACTGATTTTTTTGCCCTATTCAAAGGTGATGGCCAGGACCGCGAACGATATCGAGACAAGTCTACCGCAGGAAAATCAAATGGAAGCTCCAAAAGTGCCCAGTCAAGCCCAACTACTGCAACTTCGTCCTCTGGCATACCATACACGAAGAGGACTCATGTGCGAAATATCTCTGGCAACGTCAGCACCGAAAGCGGCAGCGGCGCTGGATCCGGAAACGCATCAGGTGGTCTGCATCCCTACTACGGGACGCCGAATACCAACCTAGCGAACACATCAAGGGTGAAATATCGTGAACAGGGTGTTGATGAGCTGCTACAGCTGAAGTTGCATCAAGCTATCGCAGCATCTGAGACGGTTCCAGAAGGGTCGACAATTGTTCTCGCCACTGGCGACGGAAACGTGAGCCAATTCACTGAAGATGGCTTTTTGGGTACGTTCTTCCTTTATCTATGCCGTCGGTAGAGATACTCACTAATATCGTCTTCAGGCCCCGTGAGGACTGCCCTTCGACGGGGGTGGAAAGTCGAACTCTATGCCTGGGAGGATGGTCTGAGTAAGTCTTTACATTGTGTCCTAGAATCCTTACTGATCTCCTATTTAGGTCGTGCATGGAGACGTGAATTTGGTGATCGAAGTGATTGGGGTCAACGAGGACTGTTTCGTGTCATCGAGATGGAACAATTTGCTGATGCGTTAGTAGAAGCAGTGGAACAATCGTCGGACTGAGCTTGCGTTACAGTTTGACGATTACGAGAAGTTACATTCCATCAGTCACAATCATAACAGTGTTTTGTGCACCCTTTTAAGCGCCCAGATGGCGCTGCCGATCCTCTATTCTGATCTGTGTTGGTGAAGATATGTCAGTGCGTCTCGATGCTTCTCGATGCGCGATGGATCGCACATAAAACGTCGAGAGACGTCAAGGTGCCGGTACCGCTCTAATTGTTTAAGCGCTCGTGCGACCCTCGTGGATCGTTATGGCAAAATCACAATCGTCAGTTGGCAACATATGGTAACTAAGAAAAAGACACATTCACATGAGGGCGCATTAACAATTAAGCCAGGTATATAATTTCATGGACCATACATACATTCGTAAGAAACTGTCAGGGCTGCTTCATCCTACTAGGATTTACATGCATACTACCGTCAAGAATGGCTTGAATACAATACGAGTTTTTGTGGACGAGTTGCATAACAATCAACCAAGAAATAGATGGTCAGTATGAGGCGCCCACATGTATTGTTCCATTCCACCATATAATTCACCTTTTGAATGTTACCCGACCAAAAAAAAAAAGGGTATAGTGATGTAATTGACGACATTCATAACTCAAAAGAGGTTTGTTTGGAAAGCCCACACAATTATAGACGATAATCGATAAGACCTGGATAAGACGCATGTAGCAAAAGCGGTCGAAAAATAGAGGCCAAACGACAAATATAGGAGGATAGCAGCGTCATGTGTCCGACTCGTCCGTAGGAGACGACTAATTTTCCGTGACATACCGGTCCAGTATATTTGGAATGACGACGATTGCAACAAAAAGGAAACTCACGGCGAAGAACGTGCCGAGGTACCATACTTTGACATGGGCCCTGGAGGCAGGCACCAATTTCCTTGAAGTATAAAATCCGTTGTGGCGCTCGCCCATCTAATCATTTCCGCCACACGCAGTACCTCTTCAATTTTTCGAGTCCTACATACCACATCTTTTCATCCTTCACCATCATGCGCATTTCGTTGGCGACTTTATTGCTCGCCGTGGTCTCTAACGTTGCCCTCGCTGCCCCTGCTGCGGTCCGTGTTTTTTAACATTCTTCGCGTCTTGCTTGCTTATCTGGTCCACTCCGATTACAGAGCGGAAACGCTGCTCTTGTAGCTCGCGATGCCGAAGCCGGAGCACCTGGGTGGAAGAGGGAGGCAGAAGCTGGCCCCCCTGGTTGGAAGCGCGAAGCAGGTCCCCCAGGCTGGAAACGCGAAGCTGAAGCCGGTCCTCCTGGATGGAAGCGCGAAGCTGAAGCTGGTGCGCCGGGATGGAAAAGGGAAGCTCATCCTGGACCTCCTGGCTGGAAACGTGAGGCAGAAGCTGGCGCCCCTGGATGGAGGCGTGAACCGGGCGCCCCAGGGTGGAAACGAGACGCTGAACCTGGTGCCCCGGGTTGGAAGCGCGATGCGGAAGCGGGCCCCCCTGGATGGAGGCGAAATGCTGAAGCTGGCGCCCCTGGATGGAAACGCGAACCCGAAGCTGGCCCCCCAGGCTGGAAGCGCACCGAGGCCTAAACTCATTCTCAACAAATCTGGATAGTAAGAAAATTCAGTGCCCAACAACCACACCGTGCCGTGACCCGACTTACAAACATGATAACTCTGGCCTTTCCCTTCCCTATGCCCACCGTGATCAAAGATCTTGCCGTTCCTTGAAACCCTCCTCCGAGCTCCTCGAATTCATCTTTTACTATATGCAATCCGATTTTTTTCGTATTAATCGCGATTTTTATTCCCCTATTTATTCGCGTGTTTCTATAGCAGAAAATTGCTTCAATGTACACATTCATAAGTAACAAACTGTACACGTTGTAGCAACATACTTACCTCCATTCAGAGGCCTCCGATATACTCGTCTTTGCCCAGTCTTTGACAGTCCGACGTGGCAGTGGGAGCGCAGTTTGCTGACAGGGGGAACGTCACTCAGCCTGTTCGTTGGCGAGTCTTGGCTGATTATCGATATCGTTCACGTTCTGTGGAGGACTTTCTCAACGACCTCAGTTTTCAATTTCTGAGTAATGAGTGGTAGGACTCGGATGCAATCTGGTCCAGGCGAACACCACAGAGAAAGAGGTTGAAGAAGCGATACGATGGCGTGGCGACTAGGATTGTCCACCAAAAGCGTGGCAACACCAAGTCTAACAGAGTTTCATCTGAGGATTCGGAGCCCAGAGAGTGTCGTCAATGATGTTTACACTTCTTGGATGCGAGGACTCACGAGAATATCGCTGTCACTTGTGGTTCAGAGTTAAGTTCATTTTGATGGGGTCCTCACACTTTTTCGTGCTGACCATCAAGGACAAAGTAAGTTTATTTTCCCTCTGATTTATAGCAGTTGACAGAACCCGTTCAGCAGTGTATTTCGAAGCCGTGGTGACAGTCCAATTGGGCCCACGACAGACCTGCCAGAAATGATTCGGAACCGGTACCTCTTTCGTTCATGATGGTGCCGTACAGCACATCCGAATCTAATCCTGGAATACGCGTTTTGCTTCAACCCCTTCCTGGTCGATTACGACTCCTCGATCGAATAGTGAAGCGCACTGGTGATGTCTAGTTGGACTATTCTTGACCAATTGGCGGTACCAGTGAGGAAATCGTCACAAGAAAATCAGGATTGCGTTTCTTCATCCCCCTTAGTTTGCGCTGCTTGTCGAGCAGATCCATTCTCCTATGAAGCATTTCGGGAGGCCGTAACTGATTCGTACTGCTACACCACGACTTGGGCTCAAATTTTCCAGTCTATCGAAAACGAATCATGTAGCTGGTGTCGTATCATTGGTCGGACGAGAGATGGCATGCCCGGAGAGAGGTTCCCGCATGTTGACGGGGAAATCGTGGACGTAAAGTTCCAGATCTCGAACTTTGAGGACGGGAAAGAGCGGAATGGGAGAATCACGATTTATCTTAACGGTTCTAAGGAGGCGATCTATTGCATACATCCAAGTGAGGTGTCTTTCTCAAACAACCACGTTGTTCATCGACTAATACCCATTCCACGCAGACGATGATATTGTCCAAGAAGTACGCTACGTGGACTATGCAAAGGTGCTAGAGCGCCTCAAACAATGCAGCAATCACCGACACTGTCCTCCAATCAGAGAGACGTTCCTTCCAACGCGCATTATCGACTGCTCAAATCCTTCCAAACCGCGCCTCGTCGAGACACATCGACAAATTACAGGACACTACTGCGCCCTCAGTTACGTATGGGGAGGAGAACAGAAGCAGAAAACTACCAAATCCAATATCAGCACCTACATCCACGAAGGCATCAACGTCGCTCTCCCGCAAACGATTGCAGACGCCGTCTTGGTGACCGCCAAGCTCGGGATACGGTATCTATGGGTCGACGCATTATGCATCATTCAAGATTCGAGCGAAGATAAAGATAGCGAGCTGGGAATTATGGCCCATATTTACCGCGATGCCTATCTGACGATCTGTGCTTCGTCCGCCTTTCGCGCGGACCATGGTTTTCTTCCCAACGAGCGCGCCCCCGACGTGCTGCCTTTCTACTACGCCGATAAGTTGAAGCCTCCAGCTCGGATGGTGGCCAAATACGATATACCGCGTCCTCAACGAGGGGTCACGAATAATCTGGTCATCCTGAATAGCCCACTTGATGATCGGGCTTGGTGTTTGCAGGAAAGCAGGCTCTCGCCTCGAAAACTCACCTTCAGACCCCCTTACGCTTTGTACAAATGTCCCAGCTTCTACGGGCTCGATATCAGTCTGCCACCACGTTTCCGGTCACATAATCCCGCAGCCGACAAGGACCACTTTTTATTCGACACTAACAAAGATCGCGGTACAGATGTGGCATCTACCGACGAATTTCGTGGAGACCTCTTGGATCGGTGGCAGATGCTCCTCCTGGATTACTCCCAGCGGAAGATGACCGTCCCGTCCGATAAATTCGTCGCCTTGGGCAGTATCGCCGAGACTTATCAAGCAATCCTGGATGACCAGTACGTCGCGGGCTTGTGGAAGCGCAACCTCCTGCGCGATCTCCTCTGGGCCGTACGGCCTCCCCAAGGACCAGATGACTCCCACCTTCCCCGACCAGTAGTCTATCGCGCCCCGACATGGTCGTGGGCGGCCGTCGACGGTAGGCTGACGAGGAGCCCACAGCCCCCTGCGTTGGGTGGGTGTTATGAGGCCGAGATCGTGGCCTGCGAAGTCACACCTAAAATCAGCTCGTATCCTTTTGGTGAAATTACCAGCGGTAAATTAACCCTGAGAGCGAAAATTTACCCGCTTATGCGGGATGGGAGTAAGTGCGTGTTTGGGGAGCATAGAGGAACGAATGCGGATAATGCATTGGGGCGCGGTCCTACTGCGTGGCATTGGACCTTTCCTTCTGGAAACTGCCTCGAACCAAAAACAGGCGCAGAGTCGAAGCAGGAAGTGGCTGCTACGCTATTCGACTCCCTCGAGGGTACGGAGCAAGACTGTCCGCGAGAGTTTTTCATTGTTATATTGTGGGCTGCTAAGAACTGGCAGGGCCTGCGAGATTGGATGCAGGGACTGCTCGTGTTGCGCGACGCAGACGGGGAAGGCGAGCGATATCGAAGAGTGGGGAAGCTTGATCTGTGGTTCAATGTTCGGGAACCTGGATGGTTGGAGGGTATGCACGAGTATGATATTCAATGGCCGGAATGGTTTGATGATTTGCCTTCGACAACGATCACTTTGATTTAACATTTGTGATAGATTTTTAAAATAAAACAACGCAATGAATGGACTATTCTTCACTCCATAACTCAAGATTGGCTAGAATATAATCCTCCAGCCTATGCGTCCCAACGCTAGTCCTGTCGCTACTGGGCTCAGTGAACAGCTTCTCCTCAACACCTTGTCCCACACCGTTCTCCTTGATCGCATATATCTCCGCGTAATCATCAGGAAGGCCGAACTCGGTAGCGTATAACGTCGTCAACTCTTCAACGGAAAGCTTCTTGTGGGTTATTTCCCGACCGAGGTGAGTGCTCAGCATTTTCGCTACCTGAAAAGAAATTATGATAAGCATTCTAGGTTTTTAATTGGAATTCTTCGAGAAGCCTACTTCGTCGTGCGTGAACAGTTCAGGACCGATGAGCAGCAGGTCTTTGTTTAGACTTGGTTCTGCTGTCAGCGCTTCGAGAGCCGCTTTTGCAATGTCTTGCGTTGACACGAACGGGATGCGTCCGTCTCCTGTAGCTGAGAGTATCTGATTTGTATTGCGGATGGACGCGGCATGCAGAGTCCCGAAGTTTTCTGCAACACCCAAAAGGATCAGAGCTGTCATATAAAACAATATTACAATGTCGGACTTACGTTGGAACCACGTCGGGCGCAACACGGCATAATCGACACCACTGTTGATAAGGTACTGATGTATAGGCCCGAGTGGGAGTTCGCCGGGCTCGAACGAGCTCGAACTCAGCAGCACAAAGCGCTTCACCCCTCGCGCTCTCGCCAGGTCGATGAACGGGCGGACAATAGGCATCAGGTCGACCAGCCAGGACGGGGCTACGATGTAGACGCGGTCAATACTGGGATCGGCGTTGAAGGGGTTTTCGAATGTAGTCGGGTCGAGCCAGTCAAATGTGATGGCTTTGAAAGGCACGGGCGCTTTGCCGCTGCGCGAGGCGATGAGGATGGAGAGGCCTGCAGCTTGTAGAGTCTTCGCGAGCTCCGTGCCTGTCTTTCCTGTAGCGCCTGTTAAGAGAATGGTCATAGTGTTAAAGCAGAGGATGAGTTAGGTTGAAGAGAATGAACCGGGATTATGGATTAAAGACCTCGGAGGACGCTTGGGCAGAGGCTTTTGTATGGATCATCCTGTATAGCTTTTTTTATTTTAAGTATGATAGCCTGAAGGCTGATACTCGCCTTCAGATGAAGACACCGAGCTGACTTGTCGCTGACCGAGCTGTGGGACTCTATATTTGACAACGTCTTGGCACCTTATAAAGCGTGAACTTCATCTTCAAAAGCCGCCAAAGTCGGGATCCGTCATCGTGAGGATTATCAATCAACATCCTAGTGGCCTGGCCAGGACTGCTCACGCTAAGTTTAGAGGTATCATAGCATCGAGAACACTGATTTTGTGCATTGGCTCCGGTGAATTTTGTCATCCGAGGCTAATAGCCTAACACTCCACCGTCATCGGTATCACAGACAAAAGGGCTGCCGAAGGATGCAATTGAACTTCAAGCAACGCTTACAACACGAAGACACCTACTTGTGATATTGATTAGAAGTGTTTCAGTCTGCGCAACCTCACAGAAGGAAACAACTTAAACATGGACAAGATGGAGAGAATAAGCAATGTTTGTCATTTGAACAATTAAAATTAAAATTAAAAAACTATAACAAAAGAAGATATCCATCAGACAGACGCTCAGCTCGCTGGAAGATGCTCACCGTGCTCCAAAGGAACACAGCGTGCAATTTCCAAACGTCCTCGAGACCCAAGCCGCTTTCGCAGCTCAGAGCCATGTTCTCTGTCAAACGAGCGAACGCGAAAAGTCATCGAGTGGATATGAAGAATGCGGCATTTGTAAAAATGCGAGACTCGGTCAGTTTCTGTAAACAGATCCTGATTGAGTATGTTCTAACGAGACAAGACGGGGGCGTCCTGGTTTATATACCCTCGGCGGGTGGTCTGTGCGGGGAAAATTTTAGCGCCAAAAAATCACATGAACAATGAATCGGCAGCCAGCCGGCCGACCGGCGCGTACTATTACCCGGATGACCTCCACTATCCCTCGTCAGGTTTCTCATATCCCCTCTGAGGATCCTAACTAATGAACTCCATAATATCAAACGGGCAGTGTGTACGAAAAATATATCATTTCAATTCTTACATTTACATACAAAAACTCCTAATTGCAGTCAACTTGTACAAGGCTAAGACAAAATTCGACGATTTACATATACTTTACTGACAAGTTTCCTCGAAATTAGACGGTGCGATAGGTATGACGTTATTTTTCATCAACAAATCGAGCTTCCTACCCTCTAGTTTTACTACATAAACTCGCCTAAATACGTAGTTTTGTTGTCTAGTTCCATCAAAATC
>MU155269.1:0-83430 GCA_015484465.1 Pholiota conissans
TTCAAACTCCGCAAAGGTCGTCTCAGAAACGGCTGGGACAAACGAACGCGGTTTAACATGGTCACATTTTGTGACGCGGGACTTAGAGAAATTTCGGTGAATTCACACTCGCGCGCAACTACAACATCGACTTAAGTACTCTCACCAGCTTCCACTCTCCTCCAACTCATCATCAGAGGACTCATCCTCATCCTCTTCGACCTCTACAACCACCTCGTCCATATCGAAGGCGACATCTTCTTCGCCAACCCTCAACAACGTCTGGTCTTGCACCCCGTGAACAAGATCATCAAGAATCATCTCGATTTCGGTTCGTTTCTCGCCATCCTTTTGTTCCTCTTCTGATGTATCTTCTAGGCCTTGATTAACATCACTCGCTCGGGTTGCTTGCGCTGGCAGTAGAATGGGTTGGGGGTTGGGATGGGCTCGAGTGGGTGTCGCATCAGAGGCGATCCTTGCTTGGTCGGCGACTGACAGGATGGCGCGTCTGCGTTGGAGCTGCTGGATTGCTTCATTGTATTCGGTAAGTGGTGTCTTCGCTCCTTCCGTAAGGTGGTGCAACCCAACCAATATGACATCTTTCACAGCGCCGCCCGTGTCGTCCCCCAGCACCCTGCCTTCATTCAAGCAATAGACGCGGTGTTCCTTCAAGCTCTCCATCAATGTTGCGATGTCATTCGTGAGATCTGGAGGTGCGTGTCTAGTACCCTGATCAGCACCCAGGGTCTCATTGAAGTTTCGCGCAATGCTTCTCAGGACCTCGATAGTCGGTGCTAGTGTATCAAGCCAGTCCCACGATGCGTTCGAACCATGGGCCTTGTAGGCATTCTGGGCTCTTGGTGAGAATTTGTCGTCCAATTCTGTTACGAGTAAGACTCACTTTGACCCAGAAATTTAGGTGTTCTTGGACGAGATCTATCTCGACAAAGCTATTCGGATGGCCGGTTGGATTGAGCAGCCAATTCTTCAAGACGATGTTGCGGATCCCCTTCGGCCATATTTTTGTGAGGTGGTGAATCAGATTTAGCATTTCGTAAGCATATTTCGTTCTTCCGTTGCCTCGATAGCTCAGCGCCCATGTCTTTAGAACAAGTACGACCCTTCCCGAATCTCCAGCTTTCACGGCATCGGTGAATTCACGAGAGATAAGGGCATCTCGCATGAAGAGGATGGCATTTTCGAGGACCATGTCCCCCTTTCCACTGCCCCGTAACTCCTGTACCCGGGATGAGCTGGCAAATTGCTCAAAAATCATCGTTGCGTGAGTAACAAGCTGTTCCCATTTTGTAAACTTGATGAGATATTCCTCCAGGCTGCCACATTTCGAAATCAGCAGCAAGCAGTGGAGAACCCGTGCAGAGAGTGAGACAAAAAGAAGGTCGCGGCACTTTCGGAAAGGGGGAAGGGATGTGGTAGTTATAGGTAGTCGATCCAGGCGTGTATTCTCGTACCACAATGAATTAGGGTCTCGCGAACCTGTATCAGGCTTTCCGAAATGAGTTAACAGAGTTCCGAGAACGTCAGCGACCTTTGCGTGAAACAGCCCTGGGATCCATACACCCCAGAACATTGCATTTCTTCCACTTTCGTGTCCAGCGCGGATGGTCTCTAGGGCACGGAGGCGGGCGATGGACAGCTGATCACCTGCCAGAAATTGAACCCGTTCAGCAGCGTCTGGAACTTCATTCAGCTTGAGCTCCTTGTCTATTGCATCGATAACTTCTGCATTTCCCGTAATTGAGGATTCGTCAATATTCCATGCAGGTAGTGGGTGTAACTCGGATTTGTGAGTCGCAATCTGATCGTCTGTTTGAGGTTGGCCCTTCTTGAGATCTTCTTGAAAGCGGCTGAATCCCTCGCCACCTTGCTTCACTATGATGCGGAGGATTGTGAATATGAGGCTGTTTCTAAATGTCTGCCTTTCATCCTTCGTATGTATGATGTCAGCAATGGATAGGGCGGGGGCATTGAGAAATGCAGACTGCAGATCCTCGAGATTGAGATCTTCTATCTTTGCATCGAATAATGGAATAACTGTAGCATGAGTTCCATTTTCTTGTGTATCTAGACATCCTACTATGAATATGTGTCCCAAATAGAGGGCTCACAACTCACCATGGCGCCCCATTACTTCCTCGGGATTCTGGAAGATAATATTGATGTTATCATAGACAGTTTCATAAAGTCCTGTTGCTGCAACGTCCCGAGTTTCCTCGCGCATTGACTCGGACAACTGCATGAGAGTACCAGTCGGAACTTTGAGAGCTTCTTCCACTTGCGGCTCCGTAGAAGTTGAGTTCTTCTTGATTCGCACACGACGCATATTTTTTGAAATGAGGTTACTATAACTCTCGGACAACCCAAGCGTAGACAAAGCAGAAATAACCTGTCTCTGTGCACCAGATGCATACATGTACATCCCAATCATCCTCTTTGCGAGATTATTAGCGTGGCTATATTCTCCGAGGCAGGCAAGTGCCGATGAAGTGACAACCTGAGAAATTGGTCAACATCGATGTTCTAAGACAAACTATGAAATATACCATGTTGGTTCGGTATTTTCGCTTTTGCGTATGCTTTGTAGCTTTTGGCCCAGTCGCGAATGCTGTTATAATTGAGGAAGCAAATGGAGCATCTGATGAAAGCATCGAAGATATTTTTGGGAAGCTAAATGATGCGGCGAATTCGCTATTTATCGTCTTGCCCATTGTCTGGAGTGTCTTGCGCTTGGTGACTTTGCGAGCTTCTCGTGAGACAATGTCCTGCACGTATGTTCGAATCCAGCTGTTGATATACCCCCTCGCAGCCCGACTGTTCTTCAGAGAAGTCCACCATCCCAATAACTGTGTGACATGCGCTTTGCTCGAAAAGAATTGCTGCCACGCAAGAAGGCGTTTCTTGTTCTTGGGGTGGAAGACATGTTCGAGGAAATCCCATACTGTCACTCCCTTTAACTTCATATTTTCAATGACCTCTTCCATCTTCGCATGCTTTTCTTTTCTCAGCTTGGTCTCCCTCTCATCCTTGCGTTTGGCTAGTGTGCGCCGAAGTTTCTTGTAGCCCTTCTGCCTCAAGTGCGCTACACGCTCATCATGATCGGATTCATTGACAGGACTTGAGCGATGAGGTCCACTGGATGAAACGGGATCCACTTCTACCTCAGAGTCACTCCAGCCTGATTCAGATTCAGTTGGCTCTTCAGCTAGATATATCCCATCGTCATCTTTGAGAATCAAGTCAGGGGCGAAATCTGGGACATGTTCTGGTTCTGGTGCTGCGAATAACTTAACTGGGCGAAAAGGCGATTGAAAAGTTTCTTCATCAGATGTCTGTGGGCTAGGAGAGTGGTGCATGGTCAAGTTGTATTTAGTGGACAGGACAAGTTTCATGCGGGGGCGGAGATCACGATCAAGCACTATCTGAAAATGGAAATATTTCTTCGAGTCCCCTCCCGAGGGTGAGTCGCGACAGCTCAACCTGCAACCTCTGCGTACCCTATGATCCCTCGCCACTCCAAAAGCAAGAAAAACCACCCGAAGTTTGCCAAGATTGCAGGGAAGGTATGGACAGCACTTAGACCCGATGATCTAAAAGATATCGCTCAGAAGATCAAACAAAAATTTAAATGGAACCACGAACCACGCCCATTCCAGGTCGAAGCAATTGTTGCACAGTTGAAGCGGGAGGATGTTCTGATACACGCTGGGACTGGCTCTGGGAAAACTACAGTGGCAGCAGGCCCTCATGCGCACGAGAAGATGGAAGGAAGGGTGACATTCATGATATCACCTTTGATTGCATTGCAAGACGAGCAGGTTGGTGTCTACACAATGTACATGATCTATTTTTGACATTCTGCAAGGTTCGAACATTCCGTGACGAGTTCAACTTGGAGGCAGTGGCGGTCAACAGTGCAGCGCAGGGTGGCTGTTCAAAAGAGCTCATGGCAGTGAGTATTCGACAATGTGATGATAGAACTTTAGCTTACCCGGCCTATTTTTCGAGGAAATTGTAGCTGGCCAATGGAGGATTGTTGTCATCTCGCCCGAAATGATCCTGTCGAAGAAGTTTATCAACAATGTCATCCGCAAACCAGAAATGTCGCGGCGCGTACTTTCAGTCGTGGTTGATGAGGCACACGTTGTTTCGCACTGGGGATCAGGTTTTCGCAAGAGATACGGAACACTTGGAGTCCTTCGTGCATTACTTCCAAAGGGAACACCATTTGTCGCGATGTCTGCCACACTTCCTGAGCGTGTGCGAAAGGATGTTCTCACAAAACTGCAGTATGATCAAAACAAATTCACGTACTTGAACCTCGGAAACGACCGCCCAAATGTCTCCCTCATCGTCCGTGCACTCCAGAATCCTATGAACTCGTACAGCGACCTCGACTTTCTCATCCCAAAGGATATCCGAACTGGCTCTGAGGTTCGCAAAGGTTTCATCTATGCAGACAATGTGTCGGGCGGCCTCGACATGGTAGACTATATCGATGGACTTCTGCCTACAGAATTGCGAGGAACAGGCCTCATTCGACCCTACAATGCCGCTCTTTCGAAGGAATGTCGCGACTTGGTGATGGAGCTCTTCAAGAAAGGGGTGGTACGGATTATGGTGTGCACAGATGCCGCTGGAATGGTAGGTCTATTTTAATGCAATGAGCAGGGAACTGACTGATTCAAAAGGGTTGCAACATACCTGATATCGACATTGTTGTCCAATGGAAGCTTACATCGACTGTATCATCGTTCGTCCAACGGGCTGGGCGCGCCGCACGTGGATCAGGGAGAACTGGGCTTGCAGTTTTGTTGGTGGAGAAATCAGTTTATGACGCTGACCTAGATAAATCTTGTCAAGATGATCAAAAGCCAAAAGGAAAGAAGAATGGCTTACGACAGGCTTCAAGTTATCCGAAGGCAAAGAGCAAGGACTATGCCATCAAACGTGGCGTCCTGCGAGGAGGATCGAGCGGGTTGTCCGACGGGGTTGCGATTGGCGTCGATGTCCCAGTCGATATTTCGTCGATTGATGAAGGCGCCCATAGCTTTGTCCAAGCAACGACGTGTCGTCGGGAGGTGTTAACTAGAATATATGGAAATGACAAAGCCAGTAAGCAAGACGTATCATGATATGCAATCAGAAACTCACCTTATAATCTCTCGCAAAGAACCCACTGCCCCCTGCTGTGATATCTGCAACCCCGAACTCCTCAATCTGACACGCCCAGCCGCCCTTCCACCAAGCACGCGAAAGTCGAACGTCTTGTACGAGGCTGTTGACCCGGCCACGAAATCGAGTCTTGAAGAATGGCGTGGCAAGATATGGAATCGCGACTTTGACGACGCTATCTTCAGCCCAGCGGGAATCTTGAGCGATGGTGCGATAGAGAGATTATCATCAGTGGCAAATGCTATTGATAACCTGATCAGTTTAGAGCGTGCACTTGGTGGAGGTTGGGCCTGGTTTGGGACTTACGGTGACGAACTCTTAACCGAGATAAAGCGCCTCCCATTTAGATCGATGGGACCGAAGTCAAAGCAGAAGAGGGGGGCAAAACGAGCGGTCGTGGGTGCAGCAGATGAGGAGGAGAGTGCGGCGAAGAGAACGCGTGTCAGCGAAGGTGCCACACCTGCCCCGACTCCCACACCTGCCAGACTTCAACCGGCAGCATCAACGTCACAGCCTCCCGCGATCGCTGGCCCATCGACTCCTGCACCCACATATTCTCATTACCCACCGCGATATCCTCAGAACTTCACGCCAATGGGTTATCCTCCAAGTTTTTATTATCCAAGCTATTATCCCACCCCACCGCACAATTACACTCCAATTCAAGGACTTCCAGCTATGTATTATCAACACTATGCTATTTCCAATCCACAGACCCCACTTCCACCTCAGTACCAGCCTCCACAACCCCCTCCTCCCCCTCCTTCTAGTTAGACTGCTTTCTGCTGTACTGAGTTGATTTTTCGGTCAAAAAAAATATTTTTTTTGAAGTCTATGTCATTCACATTATTTTAACGAAATAATCTATCTAAAAGTGGTGCAGGAGGAACTTTTTTTTGTGATGTTTTGAGCGCCTGAGGCAGAGTCCACCGAAAGTTGAAAAAAAAAAGTTAAAGTTCCGCGTCACGCAGAAGGGTCCCTGATAAAACGCGTTCGTTTGTCCCAGTCGTTCTGAGGTGTTCTTCCTTTTCATAGTCCGCCTGATGTTTGACATACAACAATGCCACAACAAAGGACAAACAATGACCTCCTGGGAAGAACCCTCAGAACGAACTGGTAGCGAGTCTAACTTTGAATCCAACGTCTGGAGTCGCAGACAACACGTGATATCTAAACAGAGCCAAAGATGCTACAGCCAAATATGTGCAACGTTTCAAAACTTTTGCACTTTGAATCCAACGTCTGGAGTCGCAGACAACACGTGATTAGAACAAACAAGGACAACGTTTCAAAACTACAGGTGTTTCCATATATAGATAAAAGTCTACGTGGGGGACCATTGCTTATCAGCAAGGTGATAGATCTTGGCCTCATTTTTCAACGTGATATCCACTGGGCCACGGAAGAACCTTACATTCATGCTGATTTTGTTCACGAAGCACTTCAACGTCATTTGTTGAATTTTATCGTCGAGAATCAAAATGAAGAATTCATGAATCTGCGCAAAGCTTCTGTCTTCCGAAAACTAGAAGCAAGTGGCAGTGACATTGCTTACAGTGCTTCGCATATAAATCCACAAGTCGAGAAGCTACGCACCAGGTCAAGTCGGATGGCTGGCACTCAGCCAAGTACTCTATCATCAGTCTCCAAGTAAGATTTGCCGTCACCGCCATCTGGTCGTCCCTGTACTCGTTCAATGACTTCTGGATCCATTGCCCCGCTAAGCGGCCCTGTCACCCAAAATGCCAGTGTTCTGAACGCGGCGTTGAGAGGCGCAAGCAACATGCGCATGCAGTCAAGTAAATCTAGCAACTTGAAGCATCCGAGGGAGGCTGAAAGCACAGAACCTCGAGCAGTGCGTGTGGCATTTTTATAAAATTTATGTTCGACGTGCTGATTTTCTTCACCTTGCTGATAAGCAATGGTCCCCCACGTAGACTTTTATCTATATATGGAAACACCTGTAGTTTTGAAACGTTGTCCTTGTTTGTTCTAATCACGTGTTGTCTGCGACTCCAGACGTTGGATTCAAAGTGCAAAAGTTTTGAAACATTGCACATATTTGGCTGTAGCAACTTTGGCTCTGTTTAGATATCACGTGCTGTCTGCGACTCCAGACGGTGGATTCAAAATGCAAAAGTTTTGAAACGTTGCACTTGTTTGGTTTGTTGGGCGTTATCCTTGGTGCAATGCTTGGACAAATACTTCAGTGCCCCCTATGCTTGCTATTAGACATTTTTGAAGGGATCCCTAGTGAGGTAAACACATGGAATACTGATCTAATTTTCACTGTCAAGTCAAATCCAAATTTGGGCCGACAATGCGTGGGTGCAACGGAGGTGCGCCCGCCATGGAGGCACATTCAAATATATAAATTGTAATATTGCTGTATTATGTAGGATTTTGAATACAACTGAATTGTGTGCCAATGGAACGCCATAAAATATGTATCCGCATTGTCCCAGCAAGGTGTTGGGGAGACGTAAGTCGACCTTTCATTTATAGGGGTCGTCAAAGAAGGCAAAGAAAGGGAAGAAACCGCAAACTGAAACTGCATTGGTGTGTCGTTTTTTTCTCATGCATCTGTCGCACTCTTGACTTTTTTCGCATGCGTAGACCTCATCGAAGAAATCTATTAAAAAGCGGAGGTGATCCAGATGAACGGTGCGCCCTCAGCAAGTGACATACATCAGCAAATCCACAATTTGATTGCGCACTTTTTGGCACTTTTTGGGTTGAAAAAAGTTGATGCAAAATTGAGTTGCATATTCAGCTCTCCTACGAGCATATTTACTATGCAGGACTCTTCAGAAATTTACGACGCATAAGGTCTTCTGGTGTGGTTTAAAAATAGCTGTGATGCTGCGTTGGTTTGTCCCTGTTTTCGGCCTATTTCGGGGAGGAGGGAGGCAAAATGGTGCGACTTTTTGCAAAATAGGACCTGGCTTTTTCTACCACGCGCTTTTTCCCTTTTTTACAGTTTTTTGCAGTTGCACAAGTCGAAAAAAGCAATTTGTGAAACTCCTGATGTAAGTCGTCGACGGATGACTTAAGATTGTTTTTATAACTCAGTCGTTTATTTTTTTTCAGTCCTATTTTAGCTTTTATTCTGCAGTAGTCAGAAGTTACATAGAACTATATTGTATTCATACGTACTCACATTTATCTTTGCAACGTGCACAACCGTTCTATCATTTGTGCTTTTATTTTTTTCGATAGTCGAATATTTTGCGTGCCTCTCAATCAAAATTTGTCTTCTTCGGCAGACTTTGAGAGTAGTTTTGCGCCTTTTACTCTTTTACATAAACATAAACTTACCATGAATGTATATACGACTATATACGTCTGACCCAGACTGCAGTCACTGCACAATGCTTCGGCTTGGCTTCGGCTGCGATCGTGGCCCGGTACGCGCCGTCACGTGTACACTTATAGACGCGTACATAATGATAAAACAACACGGTTCGGTCACAGTCACTTCTCTTTATACAACTTCCATCATGGCCACTTTCACCGGTCAAGCTCAAGTTCCACCCATTGCGTCGAGCTCTGCAGCACCACAAAACCAATTATCTCCTGTCAAGAAAGGCACTTCATCGGTCGCTTCAGGCAATCGCGAAGAGGTTCAGGCGTCTCTTCCAGCGGAAGGCAGCGAGGAGATAGTCGAGCTCACGGTGGCAGAGTTCTGGGAAGAACTTCACTACAACCCGGAAGACTTTAAGCAAAAAGCCTTGTACAAGAAAAAACCTTCAAGAACAGAGTTCTGTACCTATATGTACAACGTCAGCACGGAGATGCATGCCATGGTCAACGCAGCGAAGCGTACGTGTCCTATTGTCATTTTCACCACAAAGTCGCTCACCTCTAGCATAGAAATTTTTTTCGTCGAAACGGGAACGATTTCGCACCCTGACCATCCCACCGGCAGCCAGTGCAGACCTGACTTCGTGGCTGTGAAAACCGAGCAAGTTATCCATTGGTCGGATGTGGAAGCGACAATAGAAATACACTCTGAAGGAGCCACCCGCACAACGGGGCCTCGCCAGGCCATGGCATACGCGTATTTTTTGCTGCAAGCTCGACCAGACCGCATTTCCGTCCCGGGTATGTACGTCGACGACGAAGGCGTGATGCTCTTCCTTGTTAGTTGCACGAAGATCAAACGGACCCACAGATTAAAATTAAAAGACGCTGCCAGTACACAACTCCTTTACGCTTTTGTCAAGCGTATGTACGAACCCCATCCACTTATGGTCGACTCTACTATAAAGAAGGACAGAGATTCAGAAGGTCGAGTTGTGTTCGATATTCGACTGAACATTCCGCACTCGCCAAAACCAGTAGTCTGCTGCGGTTACAAGATCACGAACGTCGGGTCATCTCGCGGCCAACGGACGCATATCTTTGTCAACACACTCAACCCTACCGAGGTCAACGGCCAACCTATCCTTGTGATCAAGGATCAGTACCGTCGTCGTGGTCCCCGCTTCACGGAGCGAGAGGTCATCGAACAGATACATCATGAAGGAGAGGTTCCTGGCATTATTCGCATTGTACATGCAGAAGAGGTCGCCCGAGACGACGGATCCTCCGTCGTTTCTGACCAGCGGTACAAGACGCGCCTGTGCATGATGGATTATGGGTTGAGTATAATGGAGCTGGAGACACCGAAGGAAGTTTTGATGGCAATCTACGACTTGCTCGAGGGTGAGTATCACTCCAATCTGTTAAAGCCACTCTAATACTTCCAATTGCCTGCAGTTACTCGATTTATTTACTTCAAGCATCACGTATTGCATCGTGATATCAGTCAGGGCAATGTATTATTCAAGAAACGATCCGCCCAGACTCTACTCATCGAAAGTGCCAAAGAAAAGAACGCCTCGACCGTGCCTCCATCGGCTGAGAAAGATGAGGCCAAACCTCAGCTTTGCTTCGTTGAGCACTTGTTGTATCCAAAGTAAGTCATCAACATTTATCATCGCGGTGAATGCTTACTTTTTTACAGTGTAGATAAACGCCAGACATCAGTCTTGTTGGTCGACTTTGATAGGGGAGAAATACTCAATCGGAATCGGCATCTACCTCACTCGGAACGAACGGTATGTTTTATCTTTGACCTTGTCGTTGCTATGCTGATTCCTTACAGGGTACAATATTGTTTATGGCCAAAGCTGTGCGTCAGAACGAACCTCACGGAACGTATGGAGAAGCCATTACCTACAAGAACGTACCCAAGGTAACAGAACAGGCCCGAATAGCTTACGAGGCTATTCACACCGATCGTCTGATACGTTTTCCTGATTCCACTCCGCGACACTCTTTGGATGTTGGCGTGGCGGATTTGACTAAATTTCGCCATCAGCTGTACCACGACGCAGAATCTGCTTTTTGGTTATTGATGCGATGGGCTCTCTTGGCTTTTCCTGCTGGCCATACTCCGACTGAAGTTAGGGCTGGATTATGGTACAACCTCAACGATACAGACTCTGATGACAGGCCCTTTCGCATTCGTCCGGGCGCGTTAGATCCGAGCTATTCAGCCTTGGAGGGTCTACTGATAGCCCTTGGTATCGTCCTCGAACGCGATATCCATTGGGCGACAGAAGAACCTTATACCTATCCCGATTTTATTCATGAAGTGTTTCAGCGTCATTTGTTAAACTTCATCGTCGAGAATCAAGACAAAGAATTCATGAATTTGCGCAGAGCTTCTTCTTTTCGAAAGCCGGACTCAACTGGCTTTGTTCAAAGGGTTCCACTTACACACCCAGAAGTCGAGAATCTACGCGTCAAAACACTTCGTACGGCACATTCTCGGTCGCAAAGCGTATCATCAGCTCCAATGGACGATTTACCATCATCATCGCTGCCACCTCCACCCCCATCTAGTCGTCCCCGTACTCGTTCTATGGCTGGTGCTTCCGCCGTCCCGCCAAGCGGCCCCGTCACCCGAAATGCAAGCGATCTGAGCACGGCGTCGAGCGGTGCTAGCAGTATACGCACCCAGTCTAGTACTGCAAGCAAGCGCTCTAGGGAGGCTGAAGGCTCAGAACCTCGAGCGGTGCGTGTGTCATTTTTATAAGTTTGATATGTTCGACATGCTGATTCTATCTTATAGGGGTCGTCGAAGAAGGCAAAGAAAGGGAAGAAATCGCAAACTGCAACTGCATCGGTGCGTCGTCTTGCTATCATACATTTGTTGCTTTACTGACTTGATTTCTGCATGCTTAGACCTCGTCGAAGAAATCTACTAAAAAACGGAAGTGAGCCGGCTGAACGTTATCTTTTCTTACGAATATTTTTTTTTTGCTTTGGATGTTGTGTCTATGTTATCGCTAGCTCGTCATTTACATTTTCTTATCTTACAGTCGGAATCATACCCATACCTGTACCCAATCTATATGTATACTTTCGACGACAACGTCTGTATCTTTCACATTTGTATTTTTTAAACTTGGGACATTTTGCATACTCTTTCAAATAATGTATCTCAAGCATTCCTGTTATAATAGATCGTTTGTTCAACGACATATGTTTCGATTTTTTTTTTTTGCTCAAGGAATTGGACGTTATTGATATATAGTCGGTGCATGAAAATACAAGAGCAGGCACTGATCGCTTGTGCGACGCAATGCCATTATCGCAGAACAAGACATAGTTTAAGTGCATTCTTGTACTGTTTTCAGTAATATCTAGATGAATACATGCACCATGTGTGCCAAGGCGTGGCGAATCCGATGATCAATCAAACTGTAGATGGAAGCCACTGCGCCCGACGTTCTTACTACGCTTACCTCTTTCAACCTCCTCACCGTACAGCGAGAGAGACTTAAACTCAACATGAGCTCAACCAACGCCTTGACGCTACGCCCAAGCAATCCACCTGGAGGCACTCAAAGCCCCACTAGCGCAGTCGACACAAGCATCCAGCTTACCAATACCGTTCTAGCCATCGTGAAGGAGGTCGGGGACATGTTGAACAGCGTTCCCTACGTGAAGTCTTTGTCTGGGGTCATCCTACAGATCATCAAAGTCAGAGATGTGAGCTATCAAGTTATCACTCCTATACTGTATATACATAATTGACCACTACCCCTACGATCCCTTATCTAGGAACTGAAAGTCAACAAGAAACGCTGCGGCGAAATTATCGACAAGGTCATGCGGATGGCGAACAAGATATTTGAAAAGTTGGCGGAGGTTGCGAAGTCAGATCAACGCGAGAAGCTCGCTAAGTTGGAGGAACAGTTGAAGGAACATGAAAGGTATTTTTGTGTAATTGAGTCGTGCCCTCAATAATACTAATGTGACATTCAGGACGCTCGTTGGCGTTCATACGGCGCTACAAATGCATCAATCTCGCTCCAAATTCGACCGCCTCATCAACCGTGGATTGGACGAGTTGAACGAGCACGACCGGCGTCTCGACGAATTGAAAACGGATCTCATTTTGGTGCGTTCGCAACTTCTTTGATCTCACTGATCTATCAGTCTGAATCCTATTTTGCAGGATATCATATTTCATATCACCATGGAACAAGCCTCCGCAACTCGTCCCCTCGCTCAATCGCAACAGACAGCAGAGTACGTATTGAAATACTCCCTGCAATAAAACGTGCACATAATTTCTTGTCAGACTTGCAACCGACACTACCGACCATATACTCCCACCGAAGCCCCATTTCTTGGTAGAGCGTGAGTCCCAGCTAGAACAGGCGCTCGATATTCTCTTACTTCAGGAACCCACTCGGATCGCAATTCTCGGCGGCGGTGGATTTGGAAAGACCACTTTGGCGCAAATGATTCTCCATGATAGCAGGATTGAGGAACGCTTCCAGGCGCGATACTTCCTGTCTTGCGAGGGTATGTCAAATGCTGATGCACTTCTCTTGGGCCTCGGGACAATGCTCGGAATCAAGGCTGTCCCCTCGGCAATGCTCACATCTATACGGCGTATCTTCCAGACGTCTACAACTCTCCTCTGCCTCGATAACTTCGAAACCCCTTGGGAACAATTCGAGACCCGGACCAAGGTCGAAGAGTTGCTGGAATCTATCTCGGACATCCCTAACTTATCGCTCATGATCACCATCCGCGGCGAGCAGCGCCCATCGAAAGTAGCGTGGTCTAAACCACTCTTGCTTCCTCTTTCCACTCTTTCTCTCGAGGGTGCACACCAAATTGTGGCGAACATTGCCAGCGAGGATGCTATCAATGAATTTACAATTCGACTTCTAGAAGCTATTGACGGTATTCCCCTAGCCATCACCCTTGTTGCTACTCTTCTCCGGGACGGCGAAGACTCGGAGTCTTTATGGACGCGGTGGCCCAAGGATTCCACACAGATCATTAATGTTGGCGACGACCGTCAATCCAATCTCAACCGCTCCATTTCCCTCTCTGTGAACAGTTCCCGAATGCTTAAGAATCCCGAAACTCAACTCCTTCTAGCTGCATTCTCGCTACTTCCGGATGGATTTCCAAAAGGAGACGCCTTGGAGAGCTTGCAGAATTGCCTTGGCATCTCTTCCATTCATACTATTCTTCAAACTTTGTGCACTGTTGCTCTGGTTCAAGTCATTAATTCTGACACATCCCCCCGAATCCAGATGTTATCTCCAATTAGACTTTTCTGCCATCATTTTCTTGCGAAAGAAATAACAGATGCCCTTCCAAAAACTGTCAACCACTATGTGGATCTTCTCTTATCTGCTGGACATAAACGTGGAAATTCTGCCAACTATTATAAAATTACACCTGAAGTCAGAAATATACACACCATCTTTCAAAAATTATTTCTGGCTGATATTCAGGATCATGATCTATTCAAGCTTATTATGGCCTTATTTTATCTAACCAGTTGGTCAACCTACATTGGCTATTACTCTAAAGACACTCTTCAACCAGCTCTTATAAAGACTCAATACATTCCAATTCTTTATGCCCATTGTCTTTTCTGTATAGCTATGCTATATTACTGGGAGGCTAATTATATCCATGCTGTGGAACATTTTCAAGAAGCTGCAAATCTCTATCAGCAGATGAGAGAAATCATGCTGCAGGCCTATACATTGCGACACCTTGGAGAGACATTCCGTGTAATGTATGAGCTTGACAAAGCAGAAAATGCATTGAAAACAAGTCTTGAACTCTACACTGCAGAAAATTATACCCATGGACAAGCAAATGCACACTATAGCCTTGGACTCATATACTCAACCAGGGATCAGCTTCAGGAGGCAGAAATATACTTGACAAAATCATTGGAGGCCTATAAACAGGTTTCAGATCTTATTGGCCAGGGAAATGCTACAGCTGATCTAGCTCAAATCCACATATCCCTTCACAATCTAATCAAGGCTAAAGAATTTGCCAATCAAGCATTGGAATTTTCCAAAAAAGCCAATTTTGCTTTAGGGGAAGGAATTGCTCTGCAGATGCTGGGCAAAATCTATCTTAGCATTGACAGAATCACAGATGCTTGTCAAGCTTTGGAGAAGGCCCTCTCCATTTTAAAACACCAGAAGGACCCCACAAACCAACTATTAGTTGTCAGTGATCTAGGAACAGTTTACATCCAGTTGGACCAGTTGTCTGCAGCAGAGACACTGTTCAAACCTTACAGTCAGATAGATCAAGGCATATTCCATGCAGGCCCTCTTTTGATCAGTCTTGGATGGCTCTACACCTGTGGAGATTGCCTTGACAAAGCTAAAGACCATCTCCATGCAGCACTACAGGTCTATCAAAAATTCAAGGATTCATGGGGACAGGCAATTGTTTTGGCACACCTCGGAATCATGTATCTCAAGTCAGGTCAATTTGACGAAGCAGAGCAAGCAGTCAAATCTGTTCTGAAACTAGGTACCTGGTGCGATGTCGAAATGCACCGACTCTGGGTCCTTGGTGAACTATATATCATCAAGGAACAGTTTGATAATGCGCAGACTGCATTAACTCTGCTATGGATGCTGCAAAGAAGGATATTTGCACATATCAGCAAGGAAATATTGCGCGTAGCCTTGGCACCCTCCACATCAAACAGTGCGCCATCGATCTTGCGATCGAGAACTTCCACAATGCGCTCAAGCTCCATCGCAAAGCGCAGTGGATCTCTGAGCAGGCCACTGACCTCAAGCGACTGGGAGAGGTGTACGAAATGATGGGAAGGTCAGAGGAAGCGGCGATGGCATTCCAGGAAGCCGATGAACTCATGGAGTCGGTTCGCGAGGCACGTCGATTATCCGAGTAGGTTATAATCATAGTCACTTTACGTACAGAAATATGGTCTCTTAACTACTTCCACGGATTCTCACTGATTTTCCTTCATATATCCATACCACAAGTCTCCCAGGAAAGCTATAAGTCATACTCCAAACCTCATACCATTTCTTCTTTTAATTGGAGGTAGTCTATGGAGGGGCAGAGAATCACAATGACATTGAACGAGGCATGGAGGATGGGAGGGGGCTTGAACAGCGTACCGAATGATAGATATTTAAATGACCTCACATCGTACTCCAATCAAGATAATGCAGCTTGAGCAATGAACATAGTAGTTAAAACCGCAAACAAGTCTCCGTTGAATTGAAAACGGAGCGCCTTGGGGGAAGCTGATGAAAACACTAGTCGGGCGAACACCACGAGAAAGGGAAACGTCGTAATACGAGATGGGAATGATGTCACTCGATGCTAAAAAAGATCGTGAGCCGCTGATATGTTTTGATACACGAACAGCAAAGATAACTCAGTATAAGTTACTTACCTACTCAACACAATGAACGCTCCAAATTTTAAGAGTGGTCTGTGATCCAGTGAAATTAAGATGAAAGTAAGTCGTAAGCCGCTGGACATAGACTGGATTGAACATGAGGCGTACCATTATCGTTGTACCCCAGAGCCTCTCGCCACGCCACCCTCATGAAACCTAGGCCTCAACGTCGGTCCCTCTACTTATACTTTCAATCACGCATCTTGTCGATTCCGTATACATGTTTTCGAAAACGATAGCAGAATACTCTGGCTGCTACAATTCTAAAATATCTGGAGGATTATCATCAGATTGAAGTTTCGATATCAATATCAATGAAATTCCATTGTACCTTTTCTCCTCTACTCCAGAGTAACATTGACCACATTCATACCCACGTCATCAAACTTCAAATTCACCGCAGAGAATACTGGGTATCTGCAATATCGGGGGGGTTACTCGGTAAGATTCAAACGAATAAAGGTAGAAAACGTACACGCATAATCGACCTTCAAGTTCTACGTCCCGAACCAACACATTTCGCATCAACTTGTCGCACAGCACACCTCCCTCTCAATCAACAAACCACCACAATCCCCCATTCTCAGAATCAGTGTCTCGGGACTCCACTTCCCCACACCCACTCGACAAAATAGTAGCGCAACTCGATTTATAGGATCGATCAGCGTAGACGTGTGCAAGTTCACGATGCAACGGTCACCCAAAACATCGCAACGTAGGCCGAAGTCGAAAGAGTATTTGCAGGGTGAAATCGCAAGGGCAGACGCGTTACAGCTCTGTGTAGTCGCAGAGCTACCTGAAATTCAACAAATGATCCGATTATCGTCGAGTTGATAGGATTTCCGGGCGCATGTAATCACCATAAAATAGCATCGCAGGCACATTCTTCGCTTTTGAGGGCGTTGATCAGTTGCAAGCGAAATGTGATGTGGAGGAGGCCGACGGGCGCAAAGAGGTGATTAGAAGATGAGACCTTCATGCGGTGCTGGTAACCAGACATGAAGCCAACGAGTAGGGTTTCCTGGCGGTGAAGTGGGTGAAAATGGCCGTGGTAAGAACGGCGGAGATAGGATATGGATTGTTACACGGAAGAAAGATGGGAGAAGGCGTCGATTATGGAAGAAGGTGGGAGGATCCCAATGTAAGGGAGATTGTATGCGAGTACTAGGGATGAAGTGGTTGATGGGATGAGCAAGCGATGAATGTGTTGACGATGTTACTTGACAGGACTATGTGGGCGAAGAGAGGAGCATTGGAAGCATTTAGGAGGGTTTTAGGTGGGAACCTGCGTCGGACTTGCTGATAGAAAGTCCTGTATCTGACCACAGTTACGACTGAAGAGATTTGTCTAAGGATAGACAGCGAATATGGCGGTGTATCGGAAGTAGATACGATGACATGAAGTTGGGGTAGCGCACATGGGTGAACGGAGTGCAAAAGTGCGACGAGCTGGTCTTTGCACGACAGCCCCGATGAGACAGCGAGCGCAGACGGGTCGAGATGCAGTTTGGATGGCAGCACACCAGCGCTGAAGATACGAGAGATAGGTTAGAGATATACACAAGGCTGCGCAGAGCAATTCAACGTACGGAAAATACTTCTGGGAGCCAATAGCATTACCAGTACGCCAGAGCCTCCGTGCCCGAAACCTGGTTAATGCAACTTGCAAGCAAACGCACCGAACGTGGACTCAAAAACGATTCGACGCCTTGATCATCGTTCTTTGCGCCCTTATGAAGCATTTTGAGCGCATATATTCGCTGTAAATCCGCACCGTGTGTGTGTCCTTCACTTGTGAAAGCGTATGGCATGTAGAAGCGAGATAGACCGCGGAGGACGGGAGAACGGGGCGCAAAGAAGAGTTGATAGAGGTAGGCGACCTTTGAAAGCGGTGGTGCTGGTAGCAGATAATCAAGCTCGGTGACGGGATTGGTGCGGAGACGCCTGGAACATGGATCGAGTAGGCACGTCGGTGCAAGTTCTCGAAGCAGCGGTGGCTGCGATGATGTAGAAGGTACGACGCGTTAAATATTGCATTTGAGCACGCGGGTGAACGCGAGAGTGACGCTGAGCGACGGTGTGTCGTTGGGAAATGCAGCTGGAAAGATGCGTGGGCTGGGTCAGGATGGAATAGGAAGAGCAGAATATGTACAACATACCATACGCATTCCGCTTCAAATGTGAGTGTACGCGTGCTGATCGAGCTCCCTATTGCACTCCGTACGTTATAGCGACAAGCTTGAAAACGTCCATGCGGCGCGTAGTCCTGGGTGATAGTTTTAGAGCCTTGTGCATTCCGAGAAACGGCCTTGATAATGGTTCATTTCGGAAGAGAAACGAGGAGGCGCAGCATCAGCATCAGGAAGGAGGGAGAGACAAGAGTTCTGGAGTTCAACGAGTGTTACACCCAGCCGGCATTCTCCGGCCTCCGTGCTCCGTGTCTGTCTGTAATCTCCTTGATACTCGTCGACTCGGTGAGGAACTTCGCGACATGGCCGCTCAGCGAGGTAGGCTCAAGTACTGAACAAGCACATTCATTCATTATCATGTGGATAGCGTAGATACAGGTCACATAATACAACAGTCCTTCTCCTCTGCCTCCCGGATGCGCGTTTGCGCCACGTCGCGCTCCCTCCTTGCGTCATCGCGTTCCTTTCTTGTTCTGTCGCGTTCCCTTCTCGCTTCATCGCGCTCCTTTCTTGCTCTGTCGCGTTCTGTTCTTTCTTCGTCGCGTTCATCCCTTGCTTTGTCGCATTCAGTTCTCACTTCATCGTGAGCATTCCTTGCTCTGTCGCGTTCCTTTTTCGCCTCGTTGCGTTCCTCTTCCCGCCGTTCGAGGACAACGCGGTGCGCCAGCAAGATCGAGACAAGCTTGCTTCTGTCCCACTTGAGACTGTCCACCTTAATCAGTGCCCTATCGCGCTCATCTTCCAAGAGCTTGGAGAGGGTCTGTGCATTGTGGAGGTCAGACACTAGGGTATCGATTTGCGACTGGAGTCGACCAGCGCTCGTGGTGAGGGCGAGTATCGCTTCTGATTTGGAGTCGCGTTCAGCTATGGTGGATTCAAGAGAGTCCTGTAGATTCCGGATGCGTGTATTGGTGGTGACTCGCGCGTCGTTCGCCTCGCGCACCTGGATGAGCGCTGTGTCACGCTCTGCTTCTCGTAGCTTGGAGAGGACAAGAGCATCATCGAGGTCCGCCTTCAAAACATCTATCTGTGATTGCAGCGCTCTGGAGTTGGTGACGAGGGTGGAAAACTCTTGGGACTTGGAGCTCAGCTCGGACCTGGTCGACTGGAGAGTATCCTCCAGAGCTCGAATTCGCTCCAGCGCCTTCCCATGTGCGTCTTCTGACTCGCGCGCAAGGATGAGGGCATTGTCCCGCTCCTCCTCTCGTTGCGTGGATATATCGAGGGCGTCTTGGAGCTTCGACTTCAGGGCGTCGATCTCCGACTGCAGGGCTTTGGAAGTAGCAGTGAGAGCCTTGAGAGCCTGAGACTTGGAGCCAAGTTCGTCCATGGTGGACTTGAGCGTGTCCTCCAGCTCGTGGATATGCACCTGCGCCGTCTCTTGCGAAACTTTCGCGTCGCGAATATGGATCAAAGCCGTATCACGCTCCTCCTCTCGCAACTTAGACACGACCAGCGCATCATGGAGGACGGACTTTAGGGTGACGATCTCCGACTTCAGTGCTTTGGAGCCGGTGGTGAGAGCGTCAATATCCTGGGATTTAGAGCTGACTTCAGCTTTGGTGGATCGGAGAACGTCGTCGAGAGCCCGGATTTGCGACTCTGCCTTTTCATGCGCGTCCTCTGAGGTACGTGCGCGGACGAGCGCGCTATCCCGCTCCGTTTCGATATCCTTGCGAACGGCGAGTGCGTCGTGGAGATCTGACTTCAGGGCATCGATTTGTAACCGCTGCGCATTAGAACTGGAGGTGAGAGCGTCGAAGGCCTGGGCTTTGGAGCCGAGCTCGGTTTTGGTGGATCGGAGAGCGTCCTCCAGCTCCTGGGCGTGCACCTGCGCTGTCGCATGCGCCTCGGTTGCGTCATGCAGATCAGCCAGCGCGATGTCGCGCTCATCTTCTCGTAGTCGAGAGAGGGCGAGTGCGTTGCTGAGATCGGTGTCCAGCGTATCGATTCGTGCTTGCAATCCCTTCGAAGCATTGTTGAGATCATCGACTACCTGTGATTTCTTGCTGAGCTCGGTTTTGGTGGATCGGAGAGCCTTTTCCAGAGCTTTGTTTCGCGCCTGTGTCTGCTTTTGTGCGTCGGACAAGTCGCGCGTACGACTGATTGCCTTGTCCCGCTCGTCCTCCACATCCTTGCGAACGGCGAGCACATCATGGAGATCGGTTGTTAAAGCCTCAATTTTGGATTCTAATTCACTCGAGTTGGTAGTGAGAGCGCTGATGGTCTGTGATTGGGAGGATAGCTCGTCTTCGAGAGCATGGATGCGCGCCTGCGCCTTCACCAACGCATCATTCGCGCCTTGCGCAGAAATTATCGCATCATCTCGCTGCCCTTCCAAATCCAGAGCATATTTCTGGGCGCTAGCACGGTGCTCCTCTCCCTCTTGAGCCAGTACCTGAACGTGGGCGCGTTCCTGATCCAATTCCTCAACACGCAGGCGCAGGTCCGTTGTCAGAACATCGATCTGCGACTGCAGCGCTACAGCGCTGGCTTTGAGACCTACATTCTCCTGAATTTTGGAGCTCAGCTCCTCCCCGGTGGACTTGAGGTCGCCCTCCAGCTCCTGGACGCGCGCCATGGCCGTCGTCTGTGCGACTTCCAATTCGCTTACACGGAGTTGTGTTCGGTCCCGCTCTTCCTCGAGATTCTTCGACGTGGCAATGGAGTTGCCGAGATCGATAGTCAGAGCGTCGATTTTGGACTGTGACACTCCAGAGCTAGCTGTGAGAGCGACCAGCGCTTCCGCGTTTGAGCTCAACTCGGCTTTGGTGGACCCGAGATCATCTTCCAACTCTTGAATGCGCGCTGTCGTTGTCGTCTGAACATCTTCCAATTCGCGCACATGGAGCTGCGAGTTCTTGTAAACGCTGGTAGAGTGGAGGAGATCGGTGGTTAGTACGTCGATCTGGGACTGCATTCGATCGGTATCGGTAGTGAGCTTGTCGACTGCGTCGGACTTGCGGGTGAGGTCATCCTCAAGAGCCTGAATATGTGATTGGGCTGTTGTGTGTGCATCGTTCGCCTCGCGGGCTTGGGTGAGCGCCTTATCGCGCTCGTCTTCCACGGCCTTGGAGATGGATATGGATTTTTGGAGGTCGACTTCCAAAGTATCGATCTGCAATTGCAGCTGTCCAGAGCTAATGGTGAGAGCCTCGAGAGTCTGGGATTTGGAGTTAAGCGTTGCTTCGACGGACTTGAGAGTGTCCTCCAACTCCAGAATCCGCATTTGAGCTTTTTCCTGCCCATCTCTCGCATCGCGAGCGTGACTGAGGGCCTGGTCCCGCTCCTGTTCTAGATCTTGAGCGCGTTTCTTCGCTCCATCGAATTCCACATTTTGCATCTCGGACTGGAGTGATTTTTCTTTCAGATCATTTGATTCTGCAGATCCTGATGGGGCATTTGTATTAGAGGGAAGGTTCTCGTTGAGAGTTGTTTGAAGATATGAGGACGCTGACACAGAATTGGCGTCCAAGGAAGATTCGAGGATGGAGTCCGTCCTGGTCCTCCGTGCCTTGAGCGTGGATAAAGGCGAAGAGACAAAACTAGAAGAGACGACGTTGGACAATTTGGACGGCGGATTTTTAGGAGCGCCTTGAGGAACAACGTCGTTTACGGAACTGAGGGTGTTAATGGGAACGAGGTTACTGGTGGAATCTACTCTTCGCCTCTCGCGACTGCGGCCGCCAAGAAACTTGGATACTGCGAGCAATGTCGACATTGGGACAACCAGATATCTTGCTGAATGGATAGAAAGATAGGTCGTTAGCTTGTTGAGCAGAGGAGGTGTAGAAGAGTACCTTACACGAAGCTACCGAGCATTCTAACGGCAATCCTATTAGTCTATGGACGGAAAAGCGCCCATCTCATCTTTTGACCCCAACGTGTTAGAAAACCGTACATGCAGGTGCATAGACGGTGCTTCTTCCCCTTGTCTGAAACGTGTGCGCGAAAAAGTAGGTGTTTCGCATTTGCTGCGCGGGGTACGTGGTATACGCATACCGCACAGCGATTGGTGCAATCGAGGAGAAGTGTAAATCTGGGGTGGTAACTCTAAAACCTTGTCCTTTTCATTGAATACAACTGGTGTGGTCGAGACGGAAATGCTACGATCCATACCTAAAGCATGACAGTAACGCGTTTTGGACGTGCTGTGAATAGAGCTGCGTCCATCGTGAGTTCATGATGTGGGTATAGGCCGATGGACCGGCCTGTCTATGAAGATGAATCTGTCGATAGACAACAGATGCAATCTTCATACAGAGAACGGCTTCCGGTCTAATGTGGGTAGTACTTTGTCCAAAAGCCCCCAGGACTATCACGTGGTTTCCAGGTAAATAACCTCCTAGACTTACCCCGATGGGAGGTAAGTTACCAGGTAAATTACACCAGTAAAAAGGTTTTGGTAAAAATTTTAAAAAACAGGGAGTTTTTTACCCAACCTTATTGGACGTTTGGCGTCATGTGCAAACACGCTCACATGTGACCGAATTGGAATTCGCGACGCTCGTCTGCGCTCGTCGCTCTTCATGCAGCTCCCATCATGGCAATGGAAAGTGAGATCTTGAGAATTGATCCGCCACTTCGATTTCTGCAGCAAAACCTACATGCCATCTCGTGTCAAGAAATCCAGAATGACGTCGCAAACCTCACACAATCGCGTAACTGTCCATCAAAAAAAAAGTAATAAAATAATATAAAATATAATCCCAAGTTGAGTCGGTGCATGACCTTAAAATTTGTTCTTTAGGGTTGTGTCCACTCTTAATACTGTAAAATACGGGACAACTATTGTGAATTCATCGAAATAAGCGTATGTAACATGATTAGCCGACACACACGAGATGTCACGCCTAGACGAAGTGTGACTTGCCACTTCATCTCTGTTTGCATTCAACTCTCATCATGGCGACTGCCAGTGCTAGTAAAGGCCCTCCTGTTAATCTGGGTTCTGCCGTCACAAGCTCCATGGCTTCTCCTGTAAAGCTATCCGGTCTACCATCGCAAGCCTCAAGCAAACGCGAAGTTGTCCAGGCGTCAGTCCCCGCGGAGAACAGCAGCGAGATAGCCAACCTCACGGTGGCGGAGTTCTGGGATGAATTACATTACCGCCCGGAAGATTTCAAACAGAAGACTTTTGTGACCAAAGAGAAACCCTACAAGAAGGAAAACTTCTGTAGTTATATGTATGACATCAGTTATGAGTTGAGCGAGACGCTGAAGAAAAGTCGTGAATCTCGTGCGTCTCCAATTTCTATCATCACCATCAAACTGCTGAACCTCAGACAGAGATCTTCTTCCTCGATTCGGGATCAATCGCATACGCAGACCATCCTACCGGTAGTCAGTGTAGACCAGACTTCATAGCTGTAGCCGGAGATGCCCCCAAAAATCGTTGGTCAGACGTGGAAGCGACGATAGAGAGTCTTTCCTCAGGAACAAGCTTCCCAGAGGGACTTCGCCAAGCGATGGCTTACACATATTTCTTGCTGCAGGCGCGACCTGACCGTATCTCCGTTCCGGGAATGTACGTGGACCATGTCGGTGTGGTACTCTTCATCACCAGCGCCACTAAAATCAAGAGGACCGAAAGGCTGGTTTTAGCGAAAGACGCTAATATTCAACTTCTTTATGCTTTCGTCAAACGTATCTATGAACCCCATCCACTCACGGTCGATCCTACCATAAAGATACAGAAGGACTCACCAGGTGATAGCTTGTTTGATATAACACTGGACGTTCCAAACTTTCCGGAACCCATCACCTGCTACGGTTATAGAATTGCGAACGTTTCTCCGTCCCGCGGCCAACGGACCCATATATTTGTCAACCAGAACAATCCTACCATAGTGAATGGTCAACCCATTTTGGTGATCAAGGATCAGTACCGCCGTGAAGGACGCCGCTTCGATGAGCACAAAATCATCGAGTGGATACACAACAAAGGCGAAGTTCCTGGTATAATACGTATTGCACATGCACAAAAGGTTGTGCGCAACGACAACTCTTCCGTATCTTCGGATGATCGCATCAAGACACGCATGTGCATGGTAGATTTTGGAGAGCCTATAATGGCAATAAAGACTCCAAAAGAAGTTTTAATGACAATTTATGACTTGCTCGAAGGTGAGTACTATAATCAATATGCCAAAGCTTTCCTGATATTTTTCCTCCTTCAGTGACGCGATTCATATATTTTAATCGACGTGTATTGCATCGCGACATCAGCGAGGGCAATGTCATGGTTAAAAAGCAATCCACCAACGTGCCAATAATCGAGAATGCCAAAGAGAAGGCATCCGAGAACACCGCGCCAGCCACGGCTGAAAATCAGCTTTGTTTCATTGGTCATTTGTTAAATTCGAAGTGAGTCGTTAAATCTACGTCATTGGGCTGGATTCTTATCATTCATCAGCGTGAGCCCTCGCGAGACGTCGCTGTTGTTACTCGATTTTGATAGAGGAGAGATAATTGGCGAGAATGACGACAAAACCCGCATGGAACGAACAGTGTGTTCTTCCTCTTATTTTTCTTCGCGCAATATGTTGCTGATAATCGCTTACAGGGCACAGAACTATTTATGGCCAAAGCTATCCGCCAGGGCAAGCATCTTGGCATTCCTGGAACAACCGTGGTCTATGAGAGTATACCCGAGATTATGGAACAAGTCCGCGTAGCTTACAAGGATGCTCATCCCGATCGTTTGTTGCATTTTCCAACATCTGATCAACCGCACTTTGTTCGCATTCCTGTGACACCAGATTCGAGCAAAATTCGCCATCAGCTATATCACGATGCAGAGTCTGCTTACTGGCTCCTGGTTAGGTGGGCCATGTTGGCCTTTCCCGCGGGCAGTACCCCTACAGAAATGGCTTCTGAAGTATGGACACCCTTGACGGGTTTAGGGATTGATAATAGACCCTTTACACTGATTGATGGTGCATTGGATCAGGGTTATGCAGCCTTGGAAAAATTGCTATCGAGGATTGCGATCCATTTGGGAAATGATAGGTTCTGGGCGGGAGTAGAGCCTTTCTCCCGCACTGAATTTATTCACGAAGCATTCCAGCGTGTTTTGCTGAACTTCATCGTCGAAAATCAAGATCAGGAGTTTATGGACCTACCCAAAGATGACAACTACAGAAAATGTGCTTCCAATTTTGCAGATGTTCCCCTTCCGCATCCACAAGTAGAGAAGCTACGTAATCGAGGAAGTCGTTCTACATCCCGATCGAGTAGCCCAACGTCACCCGCCATGATGGATTTACCACCATCGCCATCACCCCCTCCCGGTCGTCAGCGTACTCGCTCGATGACAGGTGATTCATCCGTCCCACCAAGCGATCGAGTAACTCGAAGTGCTAGTAGCTTACGCACAGCGTCTAGTACCAGTAGCGTTCGCAGCGATCGCAGCGAGTCTAGTGGTGGCAGTGGCGGTAGCAAGCGGGCTAGGGAAGCGGAAAGAACAGAATCTCAAGCGGCGGTGGGCATATTTTTTGGTGTTCTTGAGTTATGTTCTAACTTTTATTTACGTAGGAATCCTCGAAGAAAGCGAAGAGATCGCAATCTCAACCTCAGGCTGGGTCGGTGCGTAGTCTTACATTTCGTTCTGGCGTTCTTTATTTGCGTACTAACGTATTTATAATTCTGCAGACCTCAAAGGGGAAGTCGGATAGAAAACGAAAGTAACCAAGATTCTTATTTTCATAGCGTCGTCATTTCTTTCTCTTTTTTTGGGATAAGCGATTGAACTATCGCTCTTGGATCTGTTATCATACATGTAGCCATATATCCTCGATACGATACCATCTGTATTTTCTACCGCTCAAGATGTCATTCATGACTCTGTATATATCACCAAGCTGTAAATTAAGCGGTTCGCCTAAAAGAACGAGTAATTTAGACAAAGGGCTTTGATGTCAATGAAAGGCGTCGTATGTGGCTCCTAACTGTGGCTTCATTATCATGTGCAAGCGCAATACTGTGGCCTTCAGCTTTAAAAGTTCGCGAGTCCCGATAAACATAATGAATTATCGACTTATTCTACCACCATCATCCGCTGTAACCAACGCCACATTTCCAGACTTCTAAGGCAAAGGTAGTTACTGCTTTTTGCTCGACAAAAGCAAGACCCGTATTGCTGATAATCTAATATACACTTTAGATGACCGACCTTCGCATTCGATTCGACGAAGATTGCTGCCACCTCCGTGCAAAAAGCCACCCGTGCGTTCCATGCAATGAGGCTACCTGTTTCAATGAAGAAATACTACAAGTAGAGCGCGGTTCATTAGCCTTGGAAGCCAGACGCGTAACCATTTCGACGCGAATGAACGACGTGCACGACCCCTTAGTATCCGTCTTACCCGTCGAGATCATTTCCAATATCTTCGAAGAATTCGTAGCCGATGGCATGGAAGAGAGTTTCGACTATCCTGTTTCGATGGATATCGAGAAGACCCCGCTGGTTCTGGGTGCTGTGTGTAGAAGCTGGCGCGCCATTGCATGGGCTTCGCCCCGATTGTGGAATGCGATCTCTGTGAATTTGTATAACGGAAACCCTGGTCTTGCGGATATTGTTAGCGAGTGGTTGGCTAGGTCGAAAGAGCTGCCGCTCTTTGTGCATGTCTATTCGCAGCGGTGGCGGTCGAAGTATATGATAGGCCCCATTCTATACCCACCCAGAGGATATGAGCCAGATGCTACCGCTCTCAGAAATGCCATCAATGCGCACTCGGAGAGGTGGGCATCTTTGGACCTGCAGGTACCCAAGCAGTATATGCTGCTTTTTAACGATACTGCTAAACCGCGATCCTTGAAGGATCTGACTCTTTCTATAGATTTTGGAGAAGTGGTTGATCCGGGAAAAATCACATTCGCGGAGGATTCGCCCGTGGAAAGGCTGTCGATAAAGCATATGAGAACATCCAAAATCAGTATTGACTGGGCATCTCTTGTATATTTCCAGGCGGAAGAATTGACGGCGGAAGCGTGTTATCATCTGTTGAGCTGTGCGCCCATGTTACAACACTGCAAAGTAGAGAATATGCAAAACACCACCGCGCCGTTTGAAGGAAAGATTCTTCGACATGGTTGTCTAACGCACCTTGAATCATCGAGTTCCCACATAGGCGAAGTCATTGCGCATTTAGAATCGCCAGCGTTAACATGCCTTGAAGTGAACGGAGTTTTTGGGCCTGATATTACGATTTTGGTCGATTTTTTGGTTCGCGCTTCTGGGTCGGGCGGCAGAAGAGACATCCAGGTTAAGATATCGGATAGGATGCCTGAGTATAGTCAAGAAGTGCTTGTAGCGCTAAGGGACATGAGAGGATTAGAGGTGATGGGGTCCGCAATAACGTTTAGATGCGTTGAGCTGTGCGTTCGCCGCCGTCAGTCCAAGGTCTGATTTAGAATAGTATTTGACGCACCTATATTGTATTCACCTTTTACTTTCACTGCCACATAATATTAGTTACCAGCTTCTATATTTTATGGTCTTCTCGGCTGCACTCGTAAATTCGCTGCACCAAATCTTCAGACTCCAGCGAGCTGTATAAAGTCGAGTGTCTATCTTTGTCACAGAATTAAATACAGAGTACCTACGTACCCACTCTTCTTGAACAATTCCGCCTGTTTTATCCAAGTTTTTATCGGCGCATCGTGTTTTGCTCGTGTGCGGTGTTGTGGTTGAAGCCAAGTCAAAAGCATCCGAAAATAGGTCAGTGACATTGTCACGCACATCACAGTTCCCGAGAATCACAACAGTCAGGTCATGAAGAGGGCGAAAAGCAAACGCTCGAGGCTCGCAAATCGTCTCTTTTCCCCGAACTTCCATAACGAAACTCGCCCAAATCCTCTATTTGGCCAGCAGGTCTCCTCATGGGCCGCATTTCTCCATTTTCTGCGACTTTTCTCATCGAATTTTGTGGTGCCAACATCGTCCGCTCGGACTCCGCCAAAAAATGTGGGCGGGGCGATATCTGCGAGGGAAATCGAGTAATGGGAGGGAGCGGGCATGGGTGCAGGAAGTGGGATGGAGGGAGCGGTTGATGTTTCATCAACACGACCAAACAAGCACTGCCACTAGGAAACAATGGCCCTGCTAACCTTACCACTCAATTTCTCGTCAACGACAAGGCCGGCAACGAACAGCTTCCGACGACAACGACCCCAGCATCGAGCGATACTACACCTACCTCAGTAGCCGCTCAAGAGTAGTGGTACAGTCCGCTCTTTCATGAACGACGGACCCGACTCGTCAAATTTGGCTGACTCAATCTTCGAGCTTCAGGACGTCGAGCATATCCCTTCCCACCCACCCCAGCCGTCATCTCTCGTCATCAAGGTTCCTCCTATTTCCGGTATGCACCTCCGCAGCCATAGCATTGCCTCTGGGTCCGAATACCATGCCAGCGAAAAATCCGACAATATGGACGAGGACATACCAGAGCCACAGGAAGAAGAGTCGCCCAAACAGATCATTACCACAAGGCACGGGCGGAGAGTGAAGAAACAGACCTATGTCGAAAGCAGCGAAAACGATGACCCAGATGCGGACGGCGATGCTGAGGACGTACCTGCAGAGGAGCTTTACAATAACTCGCGCCGGCAAAAGGTCACCAGAGCGTCATCTTCCAAGCGCACGGTACATATGTCTGACGACGACGACGATGCCGAAGACAGTCCCAAGCGATATACCTTTCGCAAACGCAATATGTTGGATGGCTTCATCGTGGAGGACGAGGACGAAAAACTCAATGGCCGCTATCCGACCCGGACTCGCTCGAAGAAGCTCATGAATGGCACCCAGCTCTCGGAAAAGGAAAGGCAGAAGCAAAAGCAGAAGGAGGAGGCAGAAAGGAAACGGGCGGAACGCGACCGACGAAGTACACGTCGGAGTGCTCGTCGAGGTGTGAAAGTCGATGAAGACTACCAGCACAACGAGCATACTTCGTCTGGTGCCTCCGCGGACGCAGATGGATCCATCGACGACGCACCCCAATCCTCCGATCTTGAACTGGAGCCCGAGCCTGAGCCAGAACCGGAGCCAGAGGATGAGAACGACGGCAAGCCATATGCCCTTCGTCAGCGGAAGGAGATCAACTACGCTATACCACCACCAATAGAGGAGATGGCTAGACCTCCTCCGCGGCAAGGCAAAGAGAAGGCTGCCGGTGGAGGTGGCAGAGCCAAAGGTCGATTGGGATGGAGTGCCAGTGGCACAGAGCTGGGCAGATGGATGGGTATGGCCCCTCCTGCTGATGATTCGGTTCGTCTCTTCTTCCATACGTGAAATTTTTTAAATAATCTTCGTCCTTCCTGTAGGACTCAGACTACCCTACGAGGACCCCGCGAAAACCATTTGGTGGCATCGCTCCATTTGGCACAGGTGCAATGGCAGGCGGGGGTGGCTTGCTTGGAGGAGATCTTGCAGCGGGTGGCACACCATCGAATTTGGGCAAAATCGGCGACGCGGGTGGGTAACCCTTCCTCAAATCATAGGCCATTTGAGCTGACCGCAGTTTCCAGTTCTTGCCGATGCTGATCCTCTCGGAGTCAACCAAAACGTAACATTTGGTGAAGTCGGCGGATTGGACGATCGTAAGTGGCACGTTCACTAAGCGCTTCATTTTTGACAACGATCATTGCAGATATTCATGCGTTGAAGGAAATGACGCTGCTTCCTCTGTTGTACCCTGAGGTGTTCCAACAACTCAACGTTACCCCGCCCCGAGGCGTCTTATTCCATGGTCCTCCCGGAACCGGAAAGACTCTTGTTGCACGCGCCCTAGCAGCAGAATGCAGGAGCGGAGGCAGACAAATTTGTATGTGCCATCTTCGAGGTCTAATAATACATAGAGATCTTGACGTGTTCTCTGCAATTAGCCTTTTTTATGCGTAAAGGAGCCGACTGCTTATCCAAATGGGTCGGCGAAGCCGAGCGCCAATTGCGCCTTCTTTTCGACGAGGCGCGCAACTCCCAGCCTTCGATCATCTTTTTCGACGAGATCGATGGTCTTGCACCTGTACGATCATCGAAACAGGACCAAATCCACGCGTCAATTGTTAGCACTTTGCTCGCCCTGATGGACGGTATGGACGGGCGCGGCCAGGTCATCGTTATTGGCGCGACGAATCGGCCCGATGCCGTGGATCCTGCGCTGCGCCGCCCAGGCCGTTTCGACAGGGAGTTTTACTTTGGTCTCCCTGGTTTGGAGGCCCGAGAGAAGATTCTGGGTATCATGACTAACAAGTGGCTTGGGTGGGGTGCTGGTGAGGAGGAAAAGACGGAGGAAAAACAGAAGGAAGTCAAAGAGCGAGTTTTAGGGTTAGCTAAGCTGACGAAAGGCTATGGAGGTGCTGATCTTCGGGTATGTACTTCAATTCTTATTTTGGGATTCTCTGGACCAAGTATTGACTTATGTGCCATTTGGCATGCAGGCCTTGTGTACCGAAGCCGCACTGAACGCAATCCAGAGGCGATATCCCCAGGTCTACAAGAGCAATGACCGATTGCTGCTCAACCCAGAATCGATTGGGGTTGGCTTACGTGATTTCATGATTTCCATTAAAAGTAAATACTACTATTTCTGGACTGTGATCGGATGACTGACGTAATCCCTACTTTCCCCTTCCTCAGAGCTTGTGCCATCGTCTGCTCGTTCGTCTGCGTCTGCTGCTACGCCGCTTCCAACACAACTTGTGCCTCTGTTAAATGATACCTTGGACAAAGTGAAGGCAGTGATACAGCGTGTCATGCCTGTGGAGAAGAAGCTTACGGCGTTGGAGGAGGCTGAGTTTGAGGATGAGGGTGGAGAGGAGGGTGCTCTGGAGAAGGAGATGTTGTCGCAAGGTATGTTTTTACTTTTGCGATAAATGATATTCGTTTATTTTTTTTTCTGCTTTAGCCATGCAAACTCTCAGGGTGTATCGACCTCGAGTGATAATTCATGGACCCGTGGGTATGGGCCAAGGATATATCGGCGCTGCCGCACTACATCATCTGGAAGGATACCATGTGCAGAGTCTGGAACTTGGCGCTTTGCTCAGCGATTCGACTAGAGTGAGTAACGCTGCCTCCGCACTTGAATTCTTTATCATTGACGTTTCCTTTTCACGTCGTTATCGTATAGACTCCAGAAGCTGCGATCGTTCAACTCTTTGTTGAAGCGAAGCGAAATCAGCCTTCCGTCATCTATATACCCTCTTTGGTCGGTTGGTGTGCTGCCATCACGGAAACGGCCCGATCGACGGTGCGAGCCATGCTCGATACCCTAGCTCCTACAGACCCCATCTTGCTCCTTGCCGTTGTAGACGGTTCCTTCATTGACCTACCGAAGGATGTCAGAGCTTGGTTTGGGCCGACAAAAGAGAACCGGGTAGAGCTGACGCCGCCATCGATTGAGAAGAGGCTGGCGTTCTTCGAAGGTCTCTTGAATGACGTCCAACGCCCGCCGAATAAATTTGCGGATGGTATGGAGAGGAAGAAGCGTGTCCTGGAGGTGCTTCCCATTGCACCTCCCTTGGAGCCTCGGAAGCCTACGGCTGCGGAGTTGGCGGTGCAGGAGGAGAACGATACACGGGTGCTCACACTGCTCAAGTATCGCCTTGGACCGATTTTGACGGAATTGAAGAGGAAGTTTAAGAGGTTTACGAAGAGAGCTACGGTATGGTTATTTCTATCTTCTTTCGCTCTTTTTTTCTGACCTTTTACGTTGGACAGGAGGAATATAATTTCGATCCTCAACAGGGTGCTGTTGCTGACACTGTGACTACAACCGCTATCGATGTACATCGTGGGCCTAATGGCGCTATCGAAGTCTCGGAAGACCAGGTTATGCAATCGTTGGACGGTCATGGAGGGCCTTCGATGAACGGCGTTATGATGGAGCAACAGCAAGCGATGCAACAGCCGCCTCTTTATGATATGGACCTCGAAAGGATGCAGGCTGATTTATTCAAAGGTCGCTACCTTACACCGCAAGACTTCCTCGACGACGTGTACAAGATGGTGCATAACGCCGATGTCAGGGCCCATGAGGATTCCGACCGACTTGTCAAAGCCCAACAGATGTTCACGGCCGCGCAAGTCAGTATCCAGGAGTTCGATCCTCAGCTGCGTCTTGAGTGCGAGCGGATGGCTGGGAGGGAGAGACAGCGGCGAGAGGAGAGGAGGCGTGAGAAGGGGAAGGATAAGGATAAGGAGCAGAATGGGAATGCTGCGCCTGCCAGGCGAAGTGCAAGGAATAACGGGCTGCAGCCTGAACATTCTATAACGGATCCTGTTAAGCTCGAGCGCAGGTTGAAGAGGCAGCGGGACAAGGATGGCAGTGGGCCGGATTCTGGATCGGATATCGATGTTAACGGTGTTATGCATAACACCGACGGTGAACGCGATGCCAAGCGGACGAGGATCATCGACGATGAAGATGAAAGAGATCCTTTGGACACTCTTGGTTCTTCAAGACCTGGCACTGAGCAACGAATGAATGTTGTCCGCTTTGCGCCGCAGGGTATAATCGAACCTATGGCGCCTCTCATTGAGGTGCCGGAGATGCAGCAGCACCCACAAGACTATAATCCACAAAACTACAACCCCCACTTCAATCCGCACTTCAATAATAACAATCATATCCAAAATCCTTACATGTCTCCCCACCAGCTTCCTATGCAGCCCCATCCGTCTCTGCCACAGCAAAACGGACACTATCCCTTCAATCAACCCCAGTTCCTAGACCACATATCGCCTGGTCAGGCTCCTCGCCGCGCTCCAGGGTTTGACCCTACGCTTCTCAACCCGGTTTCGCCTACGGAGGATATGTACCCTCCTGCACCTTACGCTCCGAAACCCGTCAATGGAACGCCATACAATTTCCCTACGGTGGCCACCGACCCATCTGATCCGTTCATGTCCCAACCGCACCCGCAACAATCTCGCTATCCAGGCGAGAACGGCCAGCCTGCCATGTCGTTGCTGCAGATGCTCACTACGACACCAACGCCACCTCCGCCTCCACAACATATCCAAGCTGTGGAACAGTTGTCCCAGCATGCCATGCAGCTCGATCCAGCACTCTCACGACAGCTCACGCCTTTGCTTCCTGTTGCTTCTACGTCTACTCCAATCCCCCCACCAGAAGTCGCTGCTCCGGCGCCGATGGTTGTCGAGCGCACGCCGACGCCGTTGCCTGAGTTTAACGTGTCGCAGTCGTACGTGGCTGATCTGCGGTACTTGTTGAGAGAAAGGACGGCGTCGTTGAGCATTGAACAGTTGGAACAGCTGCGGGCGAGTTGTTTGGGGACTGTTTGGAGACATCGCAAGGAGTGGAACCGAGACGAGCTTCTTCAGATTCTCATTAAAGAAGTGAATGACTTTGTGGATGAGGTAACGGAGGAGAACAGCGATGATGAATAGTGCGGTCGGACTGGTGCTCCAATTTTTTGCTTTTACAATTTATTTCTACCTTTCTAACCCGGGTTGGCATTTGGTTAATTTCTAATTATTCTCTGCCTTTCGTTTTCTTTATTTCATCTTTTTTTCTCTTCTTGTTTATCCTATTGCAAGCCAAATTATATCACTTCAAGTGTACAACGATAGTGCTATTAGCTAGTTTTCTGTACTTCCTAAATTTTCGAATTAGGTTGACATCAATTGAATATCCCAGTGTATTTATGCATATCATATACATGTATAATCTTCTCGAGAATCGTCCTCTTTGTTTCAGACCCAAATACACACGAACGGGAAGATCGACAGAATAGAGTAGTTGCCGAACAAGAGGCCGCAGCCAATCAAACCCACACAAGTTGAACACTTGGACTTGAACGGCGTCGGACGCAATAGAAAGTCGACACCTACCACTGCGCAGTCCACCATGGCTCTTCCTCCACAACTCCTTCACGCACTAGAAAGTTTCCGGGACCAGGCGAAGGACGCAATATGGGCGCTTTCCGCGTGTCTTTGCCAGCAAACACCGAAAGTGAAGATCAATGGGCGGACATGTGAGTTCTACTTCGTTGCCAGTTATTTCGCTGGTTCGGAAGAGAGAGCCGGGACTGATACTTTGAGGAAATATAGTTCAAATTATTAAAGTGCTGGGCGAGGGTGGATTCTCGTTCGTGTATCTGGCGCAGGACGAGCATAGCGGGGTAGGTCTTGGAAACGAAATTGCTTCCGTCACACCTGGTGCTCATGATTCGGCGTAGAGACAATTTGCGCTGAAGAAGATACGCTGTCCGACGGGTCAGCAGGGTGTAAAGGAGGCGTTGCGAGAGGTGGAGGCGTATAGGAGATTCAAGTACGTTTTGTTGGATGAAGTTCTAATTGGCGGAAACATTGATGTTGTATGGTTACAGACATCCAAATATCATTCGGATATTGGTGCGCAGCTCATGTTCAGAATATTGAAAGGATTTCTTACCTTGATATAGGATTCCGCTGTGGTACAGGACCCAGAAGGCGAAGGCCAGATCGTATATTTGTTCCTTCCTCTTTATAAAGTATGTTGTTTCATCCAAATTATTCGCTATATTGGACTCACCTGTACTTCCAGCGCGGAAATCTCCAAGATGTCATCAACGCAAACGTTGTCAACGGCAGACACTTCCCCGAACAAGAAATGGTACGCCTCTTCCGAGGGACATGCCTCGCTGTGCGCGCCATGCACGAGTACCGGCCCACGACACCCCAATCTGCCGTCGCATCCAAGAGAGCCGCCGCCGAAGCCGCAAACGGAAAACCCAACCGCGGGAAGGCTGCCGCCCACGACCACGACGATGACGACCACGACGAGCGCTTCCCGCAGGCGGAGGGCGATGCGGATGGAGGGTACTCATACGACGGTCCCTCGGGGAGCAGCGTCCCGCTGGTGACGCGCCATCAGATGGACGAGGAGGGCGAGGTGGTGTTCGATGGCGATGAAGAGGTGACGAATGCACAGCAGGAGGGGGTCGCGCTGGAGGTGGTTCCCTATGCGCATCGGGATCTCAAACCTGGGTCCGTCTGATTTTTGGTTGCGTCTTCTTGCCCTTGCTGACATTGAATGTTATAGCAATATTATGATTGCTGATGACGGCAAGACGCCCATACTCATGGACTTTGGAAGTACGATGTTGGCGCGTGTCCACATTGAGAATCGGTCACAGGCGCTGCTGCAACAGGTAAGTTTATTTTTTTAATGCTGGGAAATAAATAAAAATAATAGTCGGTGTACAGGATATTGCCGCAGAGCAAAGTACGATGGCGTACCGTGCACCCGAGCTCTTCGACGTCAAAACAGGACAAACAATAGATGAGAAAGTGGACATATGGGTTCGTATTCACTTCTTCGTCACCTTTCTCACCTTCTAAATTGCCACATATACGCATATAGTCACTAGGTTGTACCCTATATGCGCTCGCCTACTCCCATTCACCGTTCGAGAACACACAAACGACGGAACAAGGTGGTTCAATAGCGATGGCCGTCCTCAATGCGCAATATAAGCACCCACAGTCCGCGTACTCGCAAGGGCTGAAAAACCTCATCGACAGCATGCTAAAGGTGAACCCCGCTGACCGACCGGATATCAACCAGGTATGTTCACCGTCTTTTCGTCTTCTTGGAGCTGCTTACTGATAGTTTTTCGATGCAGGTCATCGCGATGACGGACAGGGTTATTCAAAGTCTCTCATGAGGAAAGGCTACCCTCCTTATCAATCTATTTCCCTCGCCCCACCTCTGCTTCTGTGCTGTAACTTTCTCCACATTTCCTCCGGATTTTTGGATCTCTTCTGATTATGCTTATATCTTCTATTGTATCATGCGGACTTTCGTACACTCCTTGAATATAATGTAGACATGGACATCGGGTACCAAGCTAAGAATCCCGGAGTGATAGGCAGGTGTGAAAGACAGTTATGATACCGCGGCCCTCTTTTTCTTGAGCCGTTTTGTCGTTTCTTGGCTGCCACCCTTCGATGATGCAAGTGCACGTTCGCGGGCGTTTTTCGTCCGGTCTGATATTGACCTTGCGATGGTCTTTACGGACTCCTTAGACTCTGCAGGAACGTCCTGCGCTGAATGACTATTCGATGCCGCTGTGTCGGTTTCTGTCTTCGTGAGCTTGGACTTTCGGGGTTTCTTATCGGATGAGCTCGTTGACGGCACCGGCTCTTTCTCTTTTTTCTCGGTTACCCCATCGATCTTTCGCTTCTTCTTGGGCGGTAAAGTCGTTTTGGTTTTAGTGGAAGAACTCGCACTTGCCAATGGAACAGCAGTAGCTCCGGATTTTTCCTTCGAGGTAGATGCATTTTTGTTCGCAACTGGTTTCAATTTGGGCATCGGGGTCGGGGTCGAGGGAACGTCTTCTGATCCAGATTCGGCGTCCTCCGCGAGGATTTCGTCGCCTGCTGCTAGAACCGCTGCCCCAGCTGCTACTACGGCAGTTGCTGCTGCTATCGTCAATAATTTTCTCCTTTTTTCTTTCGCTAATTTGGCCTTTTTCTTTTCGCGCTGCAGTCTAAGGGTTTCTTCGCGGGCTTTCTATTCGTAGTAAAAGTGGGGAAGAGAAAGAAAGGGAGTCAGATTTGTATCATTTTAATATACCCCCTTAGAAAATAGAGTAATTTGGACCGAACACGCACCTTCTTCTCCGCTCTTTTGGACGTAGCGTTCTCGGATGGGACCAGCGATAATTTGGGCTTCTCCTCTGCCCCACGCTGAAGTACATCCCAGGCGCTCTCATCCGGCTTTGCATTTACAGCCAAAGCTTTGAACTGCTTTAGTCGTCGTTCATGCGTCTAGAAAATTGCCAGAAAAAGTAAAATATTGGTCAGTCAAGCGCGTGGGTGTGTACACGCGAAATCGTACATGCTTTGGAAACCCGGTGCAGCTGCACCATTTTCGCGCCTTTGAGGAGCTTTCCGGGGCACACGATGCAGGACTTGACTTCTGGCTGGACAGAGACAACGTAAATGGCGTCGGTTAGCGCCGCGCTGACGGTGACGTTGGGATCCTCCTCGTCTTCTTGCTCGTTCTCGCTGTCGTTGACCTCTTCTTCGTCATGTTCGGCTGCGCTATCGCCACCTTCCTCCTTCTCCTCCTCCTCTTCACCTTCGTCGTCGGAGCCATCCGAATCAGACTCCTCTGAGTCGGTATCGTGCATGCCCAAGATCTCCTTCATGTCTTCATCCAAGCCGAGTTCCTCTTCTTCTTCCTTCTTGAGGCGTCGTTTTTCCACGCGTTTGAACATAGTTAGGGTATATAAATGATAGGAAAGAAACAAAAAGGTAGAGCTGGTCGATATCTGATGAAAGAAACTGCAGCGTTGAAGTAAAGTCGGAGTCGACAGCTTGGCAGTTTATGCTCAGCACATTTTTACGCCTCAATCGGACCTCGGCCCGGCGAATCACACGGGCGCTTGCTAGGCACCATTCAGCGTCTGCTGGTGAACGATTAATGGCTCTGAGTATATTTTATGACAGAGAAAGATTAATTTGAAATAAGTTACTCTGATAGACTTTGGAGTCTTTAATAAGAACTTCCTCTTGGGGCTGTTCCAAGCCTTTGGGACCTCTACTCATCTAACGCTCACAGAAGTTGATCAAATTCCTAGGACTTGGTACCACCTGCAGTGTTCCCAGCGATTTTTGGAGGGGCACTCTTCGAAGTTTCGAAAGAGCTCTTCTCACCTTCTGTTTAGAAACAGCGACTATCAGAGCAACGTGGTCCAATCTATAGCGATTTAGGCGAACTTCAGAATACCCCGCTGACAAGGATAATAACATCGGAGACCATGGCGAACTCCCCGACAGGTGTTGTTGGAGCTCACACACGGGTTACCCAGTACTCTTACGGCCGAATAGATGCCTTCGCGTAATGAGAATTGAATGTGGAACCTACCTTGCGTGAGCTTGCGAATGTCGCTTGAGACTAAACGGTGTCCTCGAGTCTTCGAGACGGCGAGATCGCAGACCTAATCTCAGTAATGTCACCTCAGAGGTAATTAAAAGAATAGTTTTTTTTTGACAGTCCCAGAAAAGCAAAATCATCTATTTATCAGCGTTACGTGCCTCTGGGACCTGTCAAGAATCGCTGCAAAATGCCATTTTCCCTCGCCAAGTAATTTTCTTGGCGCCGGTGTCCACGCTCGCACCAAAATTAGTCTTCTCCGTGTAGGAAAAGATGAAGATGCTTCCTCGACCATGTCATAAACCCAAGGGATTTCTCGGGAGCCCAATCCGAGGTCCTATAAAACTCCGCCCCAATTCAGCGAGCCTCGCGAATCCATGGCTATCGACGTCGTCTGCGCGTACCCCATCTCAGGGGGATATGGGACCATCCCGCGCATGATCTACTACGTTCTGCTCGTCGTCCCACTCGTTTTTCATACGTCCGAGTGGCTCGTGGACGCAACTCTTGGCGCTTCCATGATCTTCAGCTCCATCACTGCGGTACACACAGTAGCCTTGGCATCCACAGCGGGACGCGGAACCGTCGACCTAGATATTATCCCGGCATATTCAATAACAGGCGTAGCCATGCTCCTTGGTGTCCCCCTTCTCCTCTGGTCGCGCATGTTGAGAGAGGCCACCCGCGCGTTGCGAATCGTTGCGGTTTCTTGGATTGTGGTAATGTTTGTAGGCAGCATTGCGTCACTCGCGAGTGTCAAGCTCCTCTCTATCTCCATCGGCCAGTGCGATACAGACCCAACGATGAGCGAGGCGGCGCTGTGCACTATTACCTGCGATGTAACACTACCTATGCGACGCACGCAACAAGCCTCCCTAATCCCTTTCCCTGCCTACAACGAACTTCTTAAATGTTGGCCAATACCATTTTCTTTCATCGCAGCATTCCTCACCTTCGTCGGTCTCGCTCATGCATCAGCACGCGTCAAGTCATCCCATGTGGTCAACAACCCTACAGACACGACCAGCACCGGGAGATCCCTATACAGCGACATCATTCGACATCTGTGGCGCTACACAATATGCGCCCCACCGATGTCTGCAGCGCTGAGCATCGCTCACGTTGTCCTACTCGAGAATATTATTCTCGGAAAGCCTGGCGTTCCCATAGGCGAAGACGTGACGGCGATTGGCCAGTGGGGTCCTTTGGTGGGATCAGCATTCGCAGTATTGGTGTCGATCTTTCAATGGACTATCGACCAACGGGATGAAGGCGAACACCAGTCCCCGAGTAGGCGCGACACTGCGGAGACACTTACTGGGCCTAGTAATGATCCTGAAAAGGATGGCGTGCATTCGAACTATAATTCGGAGTCATCGCAAACCGCACCAGTCCGTAATGTGGAGGCGAGACGGAATCCGCTTGCGTACTTCGAGGAGGGAGCGTGGTGGGGGACAGGCGCAAATGGCTTGGTCATGAATTACCGAGGCGCTACATGGGTTGTGCATGAAGGATATGTACGGCGCACAAGCGAGCCCGCAAGTACGATTACTTTTGTCAATGATGTCTCTTCACGGACACAGGAGCGTCGTAGTACTCTAACAGAAACAAAAACGGATAATGTAGCTCTGGAAAAGCATTAGCACTGTGTATAGTCATAGGAATGACGGACTTCGTAGCATTTTGTTGTATCATTTATACCTCAGACGATGGAACAGGATTTTGTCAAAATATATAGGATACCCTCTATATAACTCGATACAAGACTTCTTACTTTTATATACACTACAAAAATAATTCAGATATAAATGATTAATGATTGACGGTGGGAAGAGCGCTTGGCGGGTCCTTCCTGCCCGTAAATCCGCACTAAGTCCACTTGTCGAAAATTCCCATTTTAGGAAATTTATATCCATATCGAGGGGTGTGGCCCAGCCGAACTTCGGCATCTCAAGACGGCGCCACCTCGAGTTCATTTGTATTTATGCATTGGAAAGGACGGACAAAATAAAGATACATAAATCAGGTATGCGCGACCAATGAAATTTATCTTACTGTTCGATTATACTGTAGTGATCTACTTGGTATGCGCTCAGAGCTCCTGTTAGTTCAACATCACGCTTACATGGACAAAATTATAGATAGTAAAATTAAGGCAGTCTAAATAAGCATGTTTTGATCCGATAATCACTAGCACCCATGCTAGTAGCATATTGCGTTTAGTCGATCCGCTCCTAGATTGCACCGAATGTAAACAAACAGTTACCATAGACAAACCTCACACAACATCATTCGCTGAATCTCCTCTCTGTCTAACAAAATTACACAATGTCTCTTGCATTTGCACAGGAAATCAAGTTCATCCTTCCGAAGCAACCACATGCGTTGAACGATCGGACGTGAATTCCCGTCCCTCCCACTGAGCTCAAGTTCGAAGCCGTTCATATTATGTGGCACTATCCCAACCTTTTAGACATTGAACGCGTCAAAGCTTCTTTGAGCATGGTGTTGAGGGAGTATCCGCACTGGGCGAGACGGTTGGCGCGCGATGACGCTAGTGATGGCGCACGAGAGTCAGAGTCGGGATGGCGAATCGAGTTGCATACGGAGGATTGACTTGAAATTCTCCGCTGATACCCTTCGTAAACTATCGGAAATGGTCATGAAAACGATCGAAGAGAATCATGATAAATCGAGAAAACTCTCGCTGACTGACAACCTTTCTGCTTACCTCGTATATATTCTGCAAAAGACGTCTAGTACAACTATTACGCAAGTTCAGCAGACGTTTGGAGTATGTACTATTATTAATCCCAGCTTTGCTAATCCTAAACGATTCAATTTACAGTATCGCAGCGTGAAATCTCCCCATATTTCTCTCGGTACATATGCAGCACCACCCGTTACGTCTGCCGGGAATTGTTTCTTGATAGTTTCTGCAAAAGAACGTCTCGATGGCACATAGTCCGTTGGGTATGTTTACCTTTTTTATCCAAACTGGTCGTCAAATTTATAAAAGACATTCGCGGTGTACTCGTGTCTGTACAAAAGGATAGCAGACACACTCCGTTTTCCCATGGAGCTTCCAACCGACACTGCTGTGCAGGTCAATACAATCTCAAAGTCTGTATAAATTTAATCAACAAGAAAATAATCGAGGGCACTAACTCACTGACTGGATAAATTTCCAGACTCCCGGTTCTCAAAGCACATTTCGGATATCCCGACCGTGTGCGGATGTATCACTGGGATTCGTACCAGAATTTCTTCGAAATCGTGCCCGCTAACCCGACCAGAACAGCGTCAGGAAATTGGGTGACTTATCCAGGAGGCGTCGATGTGTTCGTTAGAATCCGAAGGGACATTATGACAAAGTATCTCCGACTTCTAGCTAAGGACATGAGAGTAAATGGTTTGAGAGAACCCATGACGGCGTACGGCACACCACTACTGGAGTCTAGCAAATTATAAACCCATCGCATCTTCAATCAGATCATGCATGTATGCATAATTCACAGAGTGTTGCATGTGCGTCGAGTCTATAATAGATCCTAACGGGAGATGATCGATGACTAGTAATCAGAAGTTCAGCAAATATAGATCAGCCAGCAGTCTCTCAGTCTCTCCGAAGGTTCATGGACGATATGGCGTTGACCGAAGTGAGATAAATACGGCCTGGAAAGTTCATCCATCGGAATCTATCATCCATTGTTTTCACCTCAAAAAAGAACATACCCACTTGCTTCCACACTGCGCCACAAAATCTTGCTTCAACCATGTTGATAGAACATAAATATCATATATTGTTAAAGCACTACAATGTCAGTACATTACATATAGAGTACGGGATCGAATATAGAGATAAGGAGTACATCTTTAGACTATAATTTAGACGATAGCAGACCAAATTAAATACACTACAGTGTAAGTACAGAGAGATACGAAATGAAAGAAGACAAAAATACAACAAATTCTCATGGGAAACGTGAATACAGCCCACAAGACATGACATGACAGTCCAGAATGAAAATACCGAGCTGGTATTCCAGAACATACACACAGCCTTCAAGCAAAGTCCCAACCAGAATATAAAAATAAGACGGATCCTCGGATTCTTGAGGTCTCTACGCAATAGAGTTCGCGTTCGCATCGACACGCTCAAGGTACAGTCCCGCCTCGGGGATGTAGCAACACCAACATTCAAACACCACCAAAAACTCAATCACTCCCCCCATCGCACCGATACGAAAAGAGTGCAGGCGCACTAAATCCCTCCCCTCATCTCCCAAAGATGAATTAGACTTCGAGTGAGAATGAGACTCTGAGCGTGAGCGCAAAGACACGGCAGGGGAGAGCAGGTGTAGGATGACCACGGTGTATGATTATCGGGAGAGCAGGGCCGACCGCACGACGACATATAATCGAGAATTTTACAGGCCAGACGTGCCCGACGTCTGCCCGATACGGACATATCGGTGCGGTGGCGCGAGTGTGGCTGAAGCATCGCATTACGGTTGGCGTGAGTTTATCGTTCGTCACACACGCACATGTGTGCGGCCGTACGGCGCAGGTATGGTAAACGCTCGTGACTATGCCTCTGCCGCTGTCAATGCCCACGCGCATGGGGTGGGAAACGGCGGTCTACGAGCGTCGCGAGCCAGTGTGAGCGTGGGTGCGCGCGCTCAGCACTGGCGTCACGCGCAAATGATAACCTTCAATTGTTCGACGGGCGTGGCTGATCGTGAGGTCGTGATGTGATTCGTGGAGATCCAATAATAAGCCGACTGAGCGAATCAGGAAGGGTGAACCACGTATGCCTTTCTGGGATGGGGAAATTGTTGTGACCACGTAGTATGTCGATGGTTGTGCGTCTTGAGGAGGCAGATGACCGCACATCTTGGATAATCCACGGGGAAGAGGGAGACATAGGAATAGGAATAAGGATGTTGAATCGATAGGGGCAAAAGGTCTTCTTATCCTCTTGTCCTCGTAGCTCCACGCACCAAGTTCGAAATGATATCGCGGCAGTCGTCTGACCACAACCCCCCAGCGAAAGATCGCCAAATAAAAACAAGGTTTTCGCGCCTTGCGAAAATGCCGTCCGTCTGTCATTCCAATGGCCTAACAGCCTCCTGTATCTGTTGCGCCACTATTGGGGGCAGTCGGGCCCGGGCCTCCCCAAAGAAACCAAAGTTCTACCCATGATCCACCGGTAGGTCGACCTTGCCTCCCAAAGATAACCTGCTCAACAAATAGACAAGAAGGCAATCCAAGGCAAGACCGACGGGAAGGGCGAACCATCGACATCATCCAGGGCGGCCATGTCCTTCATACCCGAGGTAATGATGTCAGGCGGTAGGCGCCGGCTACCTGTGATCATGACCCGAGCGCTAGGGCTGATCCCTCGCGCGCGTCATGCAAGCTCCAGATCCCTCGCGAACCCTCGCGTCATCGAATCAGTCACCACCACCGAATCCCGACCAGTCTAACAAGCCATCGAAATGCCGCACGCCGTACAAAAGAAGGGGAAAAGGGGAAAAGAGAACGAGGAAGTGAAATGAAGGAAGGAGAGAGCTCGGAGAGAGCGCTACCGGCGCGATACGCGATCCGCAATCTGCACGAACTTGTCTCGCCACAGCCCCATCAGAAGGATGGTGAGCCACACTACGAGCGCGAGCTCCCAGAGGCAGGACGGGGATGATTTCGCCGAGGCGCGGAAGGCCCAGTGGGTGTGCCAGTATTCACATTGACGCGCGTGCTATTAATGCGGTAACATGGAAGGTAATGAGGATTAGAATTGGGGTGAGAAGTGAGGTCGAGGGAAAAGCGCACCTGTACGCGCACTGATTGTTTTTCCTTCTTCTTCTGGCTCCACTTCACGAGCGTGGCATCGTCGTTCGCTAGGAAATTGAGCTCACGCAAGTATTCCCGGACTTTGGGAAGAAAATACATGGGTTTATGTCTCCCTTCGCGTTCTAAAAACGCAATTGAGTTCAGCATCCAGGGAATTCACCTGTGTAATAATAGTAACGTACTCTGCCGCGAAGTGAAGTACGGGAATATTAAGTCCGGCTGTTCGATGTAGAGGTTATCGGGAAGCCAGAGATCGAGCTCATCGTGCGAGATGAACCTATTTAATATCATCAGCGTCCATGAATATACCACAAAGGTTGACAGATAAAAAAAGACGTGATCCGCTGTATTGGGGATGTCGGGGAGCGGAAAGATATTACTCACTGGTTCTTGAGGCACTTGGAACAACATCGCACGCGGCATACCCAGCTTATATCCTCGATTCCTGACGCGAGACAGAACTAAAATGAAAGAAAAGTAGATTAGCTCTCAGCTAGTGATCTCGGGGGGTCAATAAACTCGGGAACGAGAGATTGATATCGATGAGACTGTGATCATCAAGATGATCCCCAATTCTGTCTCGTTCGATTGTCTGTTCGATCATCAACGAGTTGATCACAGAGCGGAGAAGATAGCGCTGGAGCGCACTTATTATGGGATGGCGCAACTGAAGATACAAGAAAGAACAAATCGAGCATACCACTTACATGACACCAATCATCAAAGGCCAGACTAGCGTACTGTTGCTCGGTCATGTCGGGAGGGCAGGCGGGGAGCGCTCGCACGCTGGAGAGCGCGGCGCGCCATACGCCTCGCGCGTGTTCTTCGTAAAGAATTGAGCGCATATATTTGTTGGCACGCGATAGATGCAGTAATTCCGTTGGGTGGAGATGGTTGAATATCTGCGAATAGTTGGAAGAGGTGAGAAAGCTGAACGATGCAACGACGCTTTGACACATGGTATGTATGAAATCAACGTGCAGTACGCCATCTCTTCTAAGGAGCTTTCGTTCAAAACCATATCCATCCTCCCTCAAAGCAGGACGTTGAACATAGCGAGCACGACTCACCTCGTAGAGAATGTCCACAGGCAACTTGGTCATCCGTTCGAGCGCGCCGTCGTGCCCCGTTGGCACGCACCGCTCCGCCAACTTCGAGTATCCATACACCTCGCGTTCATCTTCGTCGTCGTCGTCCAGAGCACCTTGATATTGTGGTCCGCCCCGCAGCAAGCGCAAGCCGCCGTACCAGAACGGGTGGTCGTAGTCGCTCCCATACGAGTGTTTCCCATAGCGCGCCTGGGAGAAGGCGAGCAGGTGGACGTCTGCGGCGGTGGGGAGGGGCATGGTGGTGGTGTGGGTCATAGATTGGATTGGAGCGGAATTAGACCCGGCGGGGCTTTAATACCAGGCGGCCCTGCAAAAGCAAATATTTCGAGGGAGGCAGTGGTTCCGGACTGGCGGCTATTTTTAGGCAGTTGCCGTTTTGGTCCAATCCCTCGCTTATTGTCCGGCATTTCGCTGCGGGCTGAATGTGGACATGTTCCCAGTTCTGAATTTGGGTAAGGTTTCCAATCTTCGGAGCTCCTATCGGACGTACAATCACCTCCTATGTATCCATTTTGCTTTTTCATGGGGGCGTAGAACAGGAAATAGGCCGATTATCAGCCTCACTAAAGGATCCTTCGTAGTAGAAGTATGTCATCGCGTTATTTCAGGCGTCAGATCTTTCGTACCAACTGGCCTTAATTGCTATCTGCGTGAGCGTTCTGGACGCCTCGTACTCATTCTCAATTGGACATCCAATAAGGAGCCGTATCGACGTTGATTGAGCGATTTTATCAGCTTGTCATCTCAGGCTCGAGATGCAACCACATATCGGTTGACAGGTCGATCTATCACACGACAACCGCCGTTCACGCACTGATATCGTGATGTAGGTAAACGTGTTCATTGATGTTATCAAGGGAATCAGAGGCTGGTTTTATAGATCTGGTAAATATACTTTATTGCTTCATCATCTGCACCACAGATGGCGCCACACACGTCTTTTTTTAAGAATCTGATAAACAATACTAACATTAACACTTGGTCTCTCGTTGGAACGGAGGCCTTACATTTCTCGTGTAATTGAGTGGGAAAGGAGGCAAAGCTTGAAAGGCTGAACCCAATCTTTCGATGTTATTGTAGGAATTCGTTCAACGCTTCAACACTTTCCGAGGAGAATCACCGTGTCTAAATGCTCCAATAGGTGTCTACTAAACGATTGCGAAAATTTCTAAGGCAAGCCGTGGCGACGATGTGGGCCGATGGCCGTCATACCCGATGCCTCTAACCCTTGCAAATAAGGAAAACACGGTTTTCACAAATACTTCTACATCCTGAGCACTGGTGGGCTTCCAATTTATTACCGTAGTGGAGCTTGGAAAATAAGACTACAACTTCGCCACCCCTTCTGTCCGACCTTCGAAATAAAACAGTGATGACACTAAATAGCCCCTTCTCTCTCCAATACAAAGAAGAGCTGTCCAAAGATGAGCCGTCCGCGGAGAGTCAATGAAACGCATTAATATTCTCCACAAACATGACTGCGCGAATGATTATGAGCAAGAGCAAAGTTAGACTTCAATAATTCGTGCCACCAAAATCTAAAAATAGACCCTTCCCTTGTCCTCATATGCACGACGATCGGAGCGTTGGGGAATTGAACAGAACTCGGAGATATGACCTGCCTCAGCGGAAGGTAATTCAAAGATACACTGGGCTTTGAGATAGCGTGTCGATTCTGCGCGACGTGGCGAGAGATCGTCGACCCATCAGCTATAAAGAACAGATGTCCACATCCTATTCAAATCCCCAGAGGAGATATTCCGACTTCCGGAGATCCACTCCCTTCGCATTTCTGTATCAGATAGAGCGGTATGCTATACTATCTCGCCTTTGATGTCTATCAAGTCTACTGAATGACATTCTAAGATCGCCTCCCTCAGACAACTGGGATCGAGAGCCCAAGTGCCATCCAAGGCGGGAGGAGGCTGATATCATTATACCACCCACCGTCCATTGGCTATGAATAGATAAACTGCTATCTCCCCTCCCGCAATCAGTGTTGAGTCATGTTATGTTCCCGAGAACATTGGACGTTCAACAAAAAAGAAGCCTGTCCATGTTTGATGCTAACGCGCATTGTACAATGTGTGTTTAAAAGAAGATGGTTCGCTCACACTGGGTGCTTGCGGTGCTCTGGTAGCAAATAGCAGTTAACTCGATAGCCGTATGGGGTAGACGCATGGAGCATCTACGGCCCTATGGTTCAAGTTTTGAGGGAAGAAATATGCGAAAAGCCCTTCAAGGAGTCTTGATTTCTCCTACCTCCAGGCGCGGCGGATGTTCTTGTCATGCGTGCGCGGTGTTGGTTGTAAACTTAGATTCGAAGAGAGACTATGTAGACATCCAGCACGGTGTATTTACCTGTCCGCGCGTTAGCTTCTTGCAAAATATAGATCCGTTGTTTTCGACAGTGATTTGTCGCTTGGCGCTCGATACAACGCGCGTTGAGTTGTGTGGCGCCGTCTTTTCTAATAATAGTTCATATGCGCGTTAGAGGACAGTGAACGCTATGGGTGTACACCCCCCTTGCAGGTGTATTCATAAAATAGTCAAAAAATATCCATTTGTATTGCATTTGATATCAGTCTGATTGGATGATGAATTGGCCACAGCCAACTACCGAAGACCATCATCGTTCCCAAATTAAGCGCCCACCGTGACAAACAAACCCTCCCAAGCTCCAAACGACAATCCCCTCATCAAACTAACATTCCAAACATCCCTTCACCTTCCATGATATCTTAAAATCCACCGCAAAAGCTATGATGTAATCCATCCCGCCGGCGTCGATCCCAAAAGACGGCCCCGAGTAATATGTACGACTAGCAGTGAGGTACTTCATGGCACTTTCAATATGCATGCTGCGATGCCGAAGACGCTCTTACGCGGTGTAGGGTGCTTTTTGCTTTGGAGGCGTCGATCGGGAAGCACTGCGGCGTGCAAATGCTGGGGTGTGGCAATAGTCTAAATGTGCGGACTCGGAGGTGGTGGGTTCGGGTCCGAGGTTGGATTGCGGGTGCCGATTGGGTTAAGTGATTGGGCGGATAAAATTATTGGATGGTCTGGCAGCCAATGTAAGGCCTTTTTAAGTATGAGGTGAGTGGTATGCTTGTGAAAACGCCGTGGCGCATTGCTAAGCTTATCACGGAAGGAAAATATGACAAGGAAACCATGGGTACTCGGGATATATAGAGAAGTAAGTAGCCCGCATGTTAGCAACAAAGACAATTTAGGTGCTTTAATAAGTGCAGTGGATCACTCCAAAAGAAATGGCTAACCAGGCACAGAGCAGTGAGCACGGAATGCAGCGCGAGAGCTCAGGGACGCATGGTTTTCCCACGCCTCTATATCGACTTCGTGTCTTGGAGTAAATTTGTTTCTTGCACCGCATCCACCAACATCGCGCTATTCTTTACATTGTCCATGTACTCTACACTATACCTCCAGGACTATTTCTTGATGCATCCTTCAAAGACTATCTGGTTCCCGAAAAGGTCCAATGTCCTTTCTTCGCTACTGCGCCTGTTCAACTGTGCATCTCTGCCACAACGGATCTCTTTTTCCCCCCGACATATGTGCGCTGTCTTTCTAGAACCTAAAACTTCCGACGGGTAGCCTGTTACCCGCACTTCAGCTTCTAGCCTCCACATATATTCATCTCTGCGACATTTTCTGATCATTTGCGCTGGCTCGCCGCTCAACTATCATGTGTATTATGGCTCCAGGCTTTCTTGTTCTCTCTTATAGCTGTTTAAAGGCGTCCTGAGGCCTTAAAAGAGTCGTTTTGACTGCTCATATATTCCCTCACATGCATATTACTTGTATCTCAAACGCCTTTTCTGACCAAAGCTACCATATTTTCCACTTGTTCATAATTAACCGCATCACTGGTATGACCCCATCCTCGCTTTATCTCGATTTTACGTCAGCTTGTCTGTCTGTCGAAGACTCGAAGTACTCTTCGGAAAATTCAATCTACCGCCAGGCATAATGCGGCCAATGTGATCTGTTGGTGTCTTGATATTTTCTGGTCTTGTTGTGCCTCATTTTTCACTTGTTGTTTCTGCTTTTTCTCTTTTCCCGTCTTTTCGAAAACACCTTCTCATCTTCTCCCAGTATTACTTCTATGGTTATCCGTTTGCTCTTCCCCCATTCTCGGGCAAGCTATTATCGATTGTTTTCCCTCTCGAGCTTTAGATACCTGTAATGCTTCTTAATTTATGCAAATGTTCACCCTGAATTGTTCACTTATTCGTCCTTTTGTTCTTCCTCATCCTCTGCAGTTTCGATGGCTCTATACACCTTTCCCGTAAAAGTTGTTGATCATTTCAGTCCTTTTACATTTTCCCTGAATTTTTTGCCCTAACCCTTGAATCTTTCCGAGTGTCGGAGGATCTTCCCCATATTGTCTTCCTCCCCCCTTTCCCTCTTTATTCCCAAAGTTCCTCTTGGCTTCCTCCTCTTTTTCAGTGAATTCAGAACACTGAACACGGAAATCTGAAAAGGGACGCTTGGAAAGCGACCCCGTGAGTACGCGAGCATGTGATCAAAACGCGTTGCCCAGAATTTGAACCATGACCGGATTTGGAAGTGTTCACATCTACTTCTCAATCCACCATGTTCAAGGGTATCCTCCCAGCCAGACGAGTTCCATCAGGAGACTTCACTATCATCACGAACTTAGTAGACTCACAATGCAAGGAGAACCAGCCGAACCTCCCCAGCCAGCAGCGCCAGGCTGCAACCACCAAGGGACGTTCCGTCAGTAAGGGGTTTCTGACTGGCGAGCGGAAGAAAAAGACAGCTACGAAGAAGACGAAGGAGATCCCAGCTTTTGAAACAGAAGCGCCGATATCAGGAGAGGCCTTCGACAAGCTTTTGGTGAGTGGCGAAGATGCTGTGTCAAGTCTAGCCATTGGTAACCAAGGGTTCCAGGACGATCTCCAAATCCCTTCGACTTTGAGACCAAAACTCTACGGCATGGACGCGTCGGTGAAGGCTGCTATGCTGAAGTCGTCGCAGACCATGGCCATTAGTCCTGTCGGGGAGCAGGCGACCCCATCAACACCGACCAAGAATGTTCGCAAAGCCCACAGCACGGACTCGATGAGCAGCCCGCGACACCCCACCTTAGCTTCGTTGATGAACGATAACTCGGAACTTCCTTATCCCGGCCTATCCGCTGCTCATGTTTCTGCACACAATTCTCCCTATCTCTCTTCACCACCACGAAAAGTCAGCTCCCATTCTCGCGGACTCTCCTTTGATGGCACACGGTTGTTCTCGAGGAGCCAGGTCAACCTTGCTTCGGCCCCATCCTCGTCTAACCTTGACCTTACATACGCAAACAAGCTGACCAAGGAGAAAGGCGCACTTTTGACAAAGAACCTTTCGCCTACCAAATTCTGCAGTATTCTGACCAGCACGTCGAGCACGCAGTTAGATATCGAGGATCTGAAAAAGTTGCGACTGCTTCTGCGAAATGAGACTGCGTCGTACGTCTATTTTGCTGTCTGAGCACTTTTTTGTGCTCAATTTTCGATTTTCAGGTGGTCAGAAGAGTTCTTAAAGTTAGGGGGATATGCTGCACTCCTGACGAGACTCAACGAGATCCTCGAGGTTGAATGGAGGTCAGTATACATCTCGGGATTTTATAACGACGTGCTCATTTTCTGCTCAGAGAAGAGCAACACGACGACCAGGTCCTCCACGAGCTCCTCCGATGCTTCAAAGCCCTCTCCACTTCCTCCATCGGCTGCTTTGCCCTCCGCAGCTCCTGCCCTACCCCCTTCGTCCAGCTCGTAACACTTATCTACTCCGACAAGAAACCCGGCGAAGTCGCCACCCGTCAACTCATCATTGAACTCCTTCTCGTGTTGTTCGAATTATACCCCGCCTCGGCTCTGCCTGCGACTGGCCACAAGGTCAGCGCCAGCACGTCGATGCTTTCTCGTCCACGCGAGCCTTGGCAGAGCCAAGCTTCGGTCGTCACGTCTAACCTCATCACACTCCCCGCACCGCACAAGACCCTCTTCTCACTCTTCAGGTCGTTGCTGCTTACCCCCGCTCCACCAAAAGCCGAGTGCCCTGCAGCGCCTATCTCGCCTCACGAATTCATCGAATCCTTGCATCAGCCCAGGATTTATAAGAATTATCTGCAGGAACTTTCCGATGTCTGCCGGGATTATTTCTGGGTGTTTTGTCATCCTGATAACACTATTTGGATCTTGGCGAAGACGAACGAAAATAATGCTGAGAAGCCTCGAGCGCCAGGAGGTATGACTGGTGGTGTAGAAGCTGAGGCTATGGGATATTTTGTATGTTCTCAACAAATATTTTCTCTTTCCTCTGCGGAGGCGTTAACGCGACCAACAGACTACACAACTGAAGCTTGTCAATGCCATTTCTAAATGTGTAGAGGCGCTCAACATGCCTAGAGAACACGAACACTCTGCATACCGCTTCCACACCGATCTCTTCCTGTCAGGCTTAGAGCGCATCATCCTCGTATGTCTTACATCCCCTCTTGCTCTCTACAAATAATAAACGTTCAAATTCTCGTAGATCTCACGCAAAGCCTCTACGACATACTATCCAACTTTGCATCTCGAACTTGCGCGCTACATTGCTTACGCCACGCGCGCGGGTTATGAGATGCCTTACACCGTCGCGCGTCTCATTGGTCTACCGCCTGTTTCGCACCAGAAACCACAGAGCAAACCTGGACCTTCGGGTTCTGGTCGAAACACCCCATCGGGCTCACGTCCACCTATCACACCCAATCGGCGCGCGCCGGGCGATGCACCAACGCTGCCGTCGCCTCGTAAGGTCGAGTCGTTAAGATTCGATTGAGCGGGTCGATTCCGCGCGGAGGAGATGGTGTATGTTGCTGTTGGCCCTTGGCTGCGCCGAGGTCCTCGATGATGAAGAACGTTTGCAAGTCTCCAATAAATGAAGAACCTAGAAGGCAGTAGGATGCTTGTCATCCTTCCCAGAAACGGAAGACGAGAAACGACGAAAAAAGAACCACAAAAAGTTGTATTTTATCTATTGACGAAAATTATCTGACGACCACCTGAAATGAAATCTTTGAATGAATATGTTTTCTGTTTTAGCGATCCCGGTGGGGGCGATGACGGCGGTGGTGTTCTGTGCCGACGCTGCCTGCCTCCCTTGGATGACTATGACCATGACCTCCTTTCCACTATCCAACCTTCCACCCACGCCCGCCTCCATTCCGATTCCCTCCTATCAACTCCCGAATCCACCTCACGTACTGTACATAGTGTACTCTACTGTCTACACATGCCATACATACATTGCATCATTGCATACATGATTTACAACACCCAAGTTACATACCTGCTGGACTATATATTAGTGCTCCTCTTTGTGATTTACTGTCCCGCTCGTCGGTCTTCGACTTTCTTTTTCTTGTACTGTCTTGGTTTGTGCCTTTTTGTTTTGGATGTTGTCTTGATAGTTCTCCGGTTTGCATGTTCTCTGTCCCTCTGCATTGTGATTATCGTTTTTGTGGATCAAATTCCGATATTGGTATCGATGTTATGCTTTCGCTGTATGTTATTTATTCTTTCGCCATATGTTATTTTTTTTTTGGCAAAGTCCTTTTATAGCTTCCTCTGCATGGTGCATATATGTAAAGTACTACATAGTAGGAGCACTTCCACAATTCTTCACCAATTTCTTCTAGTTGTGTATGTATGTTGATAGCAGCCCATCGTAAATTTGGAATTTTAGCCCATTGAAGATTTGTTGTGCGGCGAAATTGTAACGAAGGGATACTCGAGTAGACTCCAAATGGAATTCTAATCATGCGACGATCTATCAGCTTAGAGTACTTTAGAAAAAGATAAAGCAGCCCGAACTTCACGTTGCAATTTCCAACAACTTATCACACCCATTTTTCATCCAATCCTACGCGGGTTAATTTGATACAAGTAAATAGGTACAGATAAAAGTTATATACTGTCTGAAGACTAGTTCCATCGTCCAAAAAATAGGCATAGGTATAATCAAACAAGACAATAGTAAAATCCTTAGACAGATTTCTCAGCCTTGATTTCAGCCTTGATGATATCCGCTAGATGCTCTCCGCTGGCCAAGCATGCAGCAGCCTAAGGATAAAAAGAACAATGAGACGTTGAATAAAAAACCAGAAAAGCAAAGAAAGGGCCCAAACGCACAGTATGACCCGACACAATCTCCGGGAAAATAGAAGCATCGCAGACTCTCAAGCCCTTGACACCATACACCCGCAGCTTCGAATCCACGACACCGCCGTCCTCGAGCGGCGCCATGCGACATGTGCTCGCAGGGTGGTACAGCGTCTCCACGCGCTCGCGGACGATCTCTTCGAGCTCCTTGTCCGTCTTCTTGTCCATACCGTTGTCGAGTATCGGGCTCGGGTCTTGCAGGTCGAGGCGCGCGGGGAGAGGATCGTGTTTGCTGATTTTGTGGATAAGCCTGATGCCACGGATGAGGCGCGCGACATCTTCCGGGGCGCTGAGGTAGCTGCGCGAGTGCATACTAGAGTTGGTACTATGATAAAATCGAGGTGAAAAAAATATTACGCACTTGGGATCCATTGCTGGCTGGTCCCATGGGTTTGCTGATTTCAGAGTAAGAGTACCTCGGCTTAAAGGCCTGAGCAAGCATACGTGGATGCCGAAGGTATGCATAGGGAACATATATTGGCCGTGCTCCTTGTATGCGATGGGCGTAGTGAAGAGCTCAACGTCGGGACTTTCAGCAGCGGACGTGCTATCGTTAATTTTTTCCGGAAAGTCTGACGCGGGGAACAACGACGGGTCGTCGGTGCGTACGAAAGCTGCGGTTTCTCCGAACTAAAAGAGATTGTGTCAACCCTATACAAATAAAATAGTTTCACAAACTTACATTCGTAGTCATAACGCCCCGGCGATTGGCGAGATACTGGTAAGTCGCGCCCAACATCTTCAGGAGCTCGATAGGCCCTTTGGGGTTGATGAACTTCGGAGAGTCGTTATGCTTATTCTTGAAATAGACGTCGACGACGGGATGGTCGACGAGATGAGAGCCCACCCCAGGGAGGTCTTTGACTATAGAGATCTTGAATTTGGATAGCTGTTCTGCGGGACCTATGCCTGACAGCAGAAGAATCTATAAGATTCTGAAGGTGAGCCTTTGTGGCTGCATCATCGATGTTGAGGGACATACGTGAGGCGAGTGCACTGCTCCAGCTCTATACAATAAAAAATGCATTCGGCATATATTGTATGGCTCCAAAGCTATGGCCACTCACGCAATGATGACCTCCCGCTTCGAACGAGCCTTGAAGCGAGGTCCGTTCTTCGATTTTGCGAACTCGACACCAACGGTCTTAATATCATCGCCAACTTTCTCGGTCAAGACCTTCGTGACCTGGGCACGAAGAACGACTTTGAGGTTTGGTCGGGCCAAAACCTCTTTCGTAAAGTACGCTTCTGACGAGACTCGGGTGCGGGTTTCGTCCATGTACGTCACTGAATACATGGGGTAAGTTTCGTATCTCCTTTTGCGATTTCTTACAGTACTCACTGATCTGGATGAACATCAGAGTTAATTTTTTAGACTGGGGAAAGTAAAGATTGACCGAGACGTACCCTGTTCACGCCCCGCGTGCCGAGAGAGGCATTGGTGTTGAAATCGGGGCTGTACGGAATTCCAGCCTTGACACAGGCCTTGATGAAGTCCTTCGAGCCCTCCGACATGCTGCTAAAGTAGCCCACACGCATCGGCCCCTCTTTACCCTTCATTGTGGTGTTCACGTCAGGATATGCGGGGTCCTCGACGTACTTCTCGAACTTGTTGAAGTAACTGTCGAAAGGTCGGTTTGTGCTGCAATTTATGGGGGACGATGGGTAAACTCACCGACTGAAGTTCTTCCATGCCCAAGCCTCATCTTTGGAAATCTCTGCCCATTCGTCAAAATCGCCTGGAGCTCCGTATTGTGCCCTGTTGCATGCTTGAGCTGTTGAGCTTTAATCGGAGACTTTATCACGCACATTTGGGCGTTGACAGACGAGCCTGATCGACACGTCGGTTGATGCATGAGTAAATTTAGAGCACAATCGAACAATGAAAAGACATACATCCGCCCAACATTTTCCCTGTGCGATATCTCTGTTAACCAACTACGCTTGGGAAAGTTTGATAGGCTCAGCACTCACCTCTTGGCCAGTACTTCTTCTTATTATTGGCGTTCGCCTGAGGTTCGGTGTAAAGGTTAAATATATGCTTTCCATGGAAGAGCTTTGAGTATGCCACGGGGATACGCGTAAACAAGAGGCTCTTTCCACTGTTGAACGTTAAGCGCCGTACTGAGCAAGAGACGATGGAAGACATGCCTGACACCGGCCTCAAGAACGAGAACTTTCACAGACGGATCCTCCGACAAACGTGCTGCGAGAACACAGCCAGCAGTTCCTACAAACGATCGTCTTGAGTACTTCTGACAGGCAAGATGAGGCTAACATACCTCCACCAACGATAATGAAATCGTACTCCTCCGACTCTGGTAGGCTTGCATGGTTGGTAATGAACTTTTTGTCGGCACCGGGAAGAAAAGCCATGGTGAGAGTAGATATCCAGAGAACTTGGGTCGACGACTTTCCGAACTTTCCTGCGTGTGCCCGTGTGAGAGTGGCAAGCGTTACACCTGCTAGAAGGACAGCCGATGACTTTCGTCCTGGAAGAAGTGAAGACAAGGGGGCTATATGGGGCGCCTTCCAGCCTTTATATCATGGTGCATAAAGTGTTCAAGTCTGGAAATCACATTCATTCGTGGAGTTGATCATCTGTCCTGATAGCGTCAAAACTCTCATGGACTCAAAATGAATTTTACCATGCTTACCTTCCCATGATCAGAAAGGTTAGATCATGCCAATTGCACCCATGTTTGTTTTTCCCCTTTGCGGCCTGCTTGAAGTCACGAACAGTGCGATTCTCTGCAGGGAGAGACCCGTATTGAAGCCTAAGCGCGTTGACCCGGCTATACGACTTTAATCAGCTGCAAGTCGCGTCGCCGCCAGCGTGTCTTTAGGATCCTTTGGGTCGAATTGTGGTTGCTGACAATGGTGAGAACACCCAAGACTCTGCTCAACGTGGAGCGGGCCTTGAAATAGATCCTGCTTGGCGAGCGATGATTAGGGCGTCCTTTATCCTCGAACGACGACGTACATTTTATATTGCTCCTCATCGTGCTCAAGTCCTGAACGTTGCCGGGGGAAGGACGGCATCGACGACGACAGACGACTCGACACAGTAGTAGCGGAGTCAATTGTCCCAGATTGGAGCGCCCCGCATTTCCCCGCATCAACGGCCATAAATTCAAAATCATGATGACACCAAGACTTTGACAGTTAGATTGACTCAGGATATTATTTTCGACACCTTCCAGCTAATGGCAAAATGGTAGACCTCTTCCAGTTTTCCAGTGCGGAGTATGTACAAACATCCCTCTTTTGATAAAGGGCCAGTGGATTGTTGACCCTCTGCAGGTACTGCTCCTTGAGCCCCTCATCTCGACGTCATATTCAAACCATCCCGACCCATACAAAGCACTTTTCTACTCTTTTGTTCCCTCTGCGGAGTGTGGTTGCTAGCTAACATCACACGACAGCGGCGCCTTGCGTTATTTGTGCAGCGCACTGCCACTTAAGAAAGAAGACGAAGAGGTCTACGATTTTGCCGTTAGCTGTCATTCAAAGTCATTGTGACTTCTCTGGACTTGGACAGTTATGCAGACCGGCACCGAGGGTGTGTAGGGTTCAAAGAGCACTTTTGGGTCGACTGACATGCTTACTTCAAGTCGCATACCCCGTAGGCTGTGCCAAAATCCCGGATGGATGTGCCCACAATGACAATGACGTTCATGGAACGGCATTCCGACGTGCTTATCTGCCTAATGCGTCGAGTCCTGACTCGCGCAAGGTACATTTTACAATGCGATCAGTTGCCAATGTTCAAGCGTTCAATCAGTGACTGAACAACAGCACAGCCTTGCTGTTCTTCGACATCCTGCTTCACAAACGCCTGTAAAAGGTTTATGTATCCTTCCATGCTATATCCGAAGGCGAGACGCGATGCATGTCGGACTACTCGATAGATATATGCTACCTTTGGACCAACGAACTCGTAAAAACAGATATGCATCTGATGTGCACACGACCGCGACCGCGACCACATCCGCGCTCCGACAACGTGTTCGGGGCTACGATACAATACCCTTGCCACGAGTATATAATCCGCGAGCGCCCAAAAGAAATGCAGTGGAGAATCATTCCCTGTCATAATGAAGTGTCAAAGGTATGTATTATACGTTCGGTAAGCTTTCGAAATATAATGACCTCTTGACTACAGCACTCCTCACGGTCGAAGAGAGGCATTTATGAAATAAATACACCCACGACGCTTTTCAATTTACCATACAATCCCCCATGGCCGCTTGCAAGGCCTTCACGTACCCGATATCCTCAAATGCGTCCCTTCAAGCAGAGTTGCGACAGACTCTATTGTCGACTGTTGGACTGAATGTTACATCCGCACTCGATGACAATGACCCCTTGCTTGCAAACGTGTTTTGCTCAGCGGACGCTGCTCTTCAATGCCTTGGTATATGCCCGAATGCTGACCTGGCAGGTGCGCCGAAGTCCGCTACCATCCGCATCATAACACCGTTGATCATTCGTTCTCTATAGGTGTCGGTGTTCGAGCCGCATTTTGGATATCCAGCATCTTACAAGGTAGGTGTGCGAAGCATACAAGTAATTTCAATTCTCATTGCAACCACTCACTGTAATATCGTTATAGCTGTCCTAGTCGCCGTTTCTCCCGAGAACTCTGCTGAAGGATGTACGTCGCGCAGTCTCACTGATAAAGTTCAGTCCAAACTCACATTCTTTCAGCATGGTCAGCAGCTCTTCTCTCCGCTTCAGTCATAGTAGCCGCCTTCAGCCAGAAACGACAACACCAATTGTCCATCTATCACGCCACCTTGGTGCTCAACTTCGCCACGTTCTCCTCTCTCGTCTCACTGGCCGTAGCGCCGATGTGTACGGTCTGGAGGGAATCGACTGAAGAAGACGAAGACGACACCTTGAGGCCCGCGCCCGAAGACGAAGTCACCATTCTTGGCGAAGAAGGCGAGCCTGTGGTGGATTCGGCACTTCCCCTATCTAACCTTCCCCAACGGAAGAGCCACCGACAGCGACTCATTCTGTCGCTGATATTGGTTACGCAGGTTAGTTGGCCCATCATCATCAACATCATTCATCATCCACAACTTGGCATTGAATGAAAGAGCTTATGTACTCATCCGTTTTGCTTCGGTGTTAGGTGACCTTACAGTGGACATGGGTAGCCATGCTCTTCACCGATCCTCTGTATGCTCAAAAAGCCTGCACATCCTCGACGGTTGTCCTATTATTCGGGAACCCCTTCACCGTGCGCGATATCAATCACCACCACTTTTTCGTATGGCCGCTCTGGCTTCTTTTCAACCTCTCAATGACTCTGGTATGGGGTGCCCTTCTAGTGTGTAATAGCTCCCCCGCGGTACATCCTGTTCTGTCGCATGCCCCTTCACGGAGGGAATCCACAGAAAGTCTGGCTGCACAGGATAAGGATTCGAAGCGTCCTTTCTTTTCTATTGATGCAGGGCGGATGTTGGTTCTTTTCGGCAACATTATGGCCTTCTTCCTCGCGTCGTTTTTCTTGGTCTCTTCGGAGGTCCAGGTATCGCAGAACTGCGTCCTTGGAGGGGAGAATACGGCTTGGTCGTTCGGGTATGTGATCGTATCCTTGTCTATCGCGATGCTCCAATACATGAACTGATACATCAACCCATTCGCAGACAAATCGCCGCCCTGCTCGTATCGTGAGTAAAACAAACTTTGCTTGGATGCTGTGTACCTCTTAATTAATAATTTGATCGTCACCCTAGATTGGCGCCCACCTGGCCTATAGTCGCAGCTCTACACAAGAAGACACAGCGCTTCCAAAGCAGACACGGATACGGTATCCTGGGCTCGCACAGCTCGTCGGAATGCGACACCCCTAGTCCCTCGCCATACACACCGACGAATGGTACGCAAACACCTTCGAATAACTCACAATCACCCGACAACCATTCGGGATCCTCGCAGTATATCGATGTCGAACTCCTTGCGGTGCCTGAAACGCCCGACTTCCGACAGCGATCGCGGAGGACGACGCGGTATTTCTACGACTCTCCATGATGATTTCTTTTCTTAAGACTGTGGACTTTTTCTGGATTGTAATCTTCATGATATCCCAGCATTACATTTGTACTACCTATCTTGCACATGTGCACACGTACTACACTATTAATGTCTAATGTATACTCTTATCTTTCCATGCTATGCTTAAGTTGCGAAATGGTGCATGTTTTCAACGTGCCACTCATGTTGTATTTTTGGCACGCATCGTGCTGGAAAAACTCTGGGTGCTGGCGCAGTACTCCGGCGCAGTGCAAGCGATACAAACTGATCCGAGGTCCACTGTTGCTTATCCGGAATGGACGGAATACACACCGAGGGTTAACGGAACGACGACTCACGGAAGGAGCTGCAATGTTCATTTCTCGAAGCTCATTCACAGCTTTTGACCTTGAACCCAATTCGATGCTTTGGCGCCTAACGCTCAACCGACTGTGGACCAAGGCGATGCCCTCCCAAAAATATCCTCCCTTTCATTCCGTAGAATGGAGCAACAGTGCTTCTACTTCGAGAAATGTGAATTGTGAAGACGAAAAAAGTAATAATCCAGCTCTAGAGTGGAACGAAGACTGGTATACTTTTCTATATGTGTGGGTTCGTGAAAGTCGTGAAAATGACATTAGTGAACATAAAATAAAAGGTGGGTCGAGTTTTGCGAAGTTCGAATAGGCGATAAAGATAGGTCTTCGAAAGTTGGTGGCGTCCATGCAGGCTATCTTGTGCCCCAGAGGCGTCTCATGAAATGCATGATTTTGGCTTTGGGGGGCAGAATCTCCCACCTAAACGAAAGGAATTAAAACTCTAAATGAAGAGAAAGAAAGGGGAAAAAATCAATGAACATACTGCACGACCAAATTCCCCCGTCCAACGATCTGCCCCCGCTCTCTAACAGGCATCCCCGCGCCTTTCACAATACTCCTCCCGACCATATTCTTATCCGACGGCGGGTCAATCTGAATGACCAAACTCCTCCCATCCACACCCACAAGCGGAATCTTCCCGCCCTGCCTGCGCAGGCCCTCGACCCAAGGCAACCGCACATCCATGATCAAATCATCGAACATCCTCACAAAGCGATCATGCGGCACCTCCTCGATGATGAACGCGATATCCTGGAACGCCCCCGGCTTCCACTCGTGCCCCACGTTGCGGCACAGGATGCGCGTGCCCGCCCTGCACCCAGCGGGAATGTCGATCTCGATCACCACGTGTTTGGACTTGCGCGAGAGGTACGAGCGAGTGATGCCGAAGCGGAAGTGTTTTCCGACGAAGAGGTCCTCGAGGGTGAGCGAGAGTGAGAATGCCCATTCGCCGGCGGGACCGAGGCCGAGAGAGGGGAGCGGGAGGTCGTAGGGAGGGAATTGGGTGCGGGCATTCGGTTGGCTGTGGAGTGGGATTTTGGGTTGGTTGGGAGGATAGACGTTGGGTGGATTGTGGAGAGGGATGTTTGGGGGATTATGATGAGGGATGTTTGGGACGTTGTGAAGAGGGATATTTGGTGGGTTGTGGTGAGGAATATTTGGGGGATTGTGGAGAGGAATATTTGGTGGATTGCGACGAGGGGCATTTGGTGGGTTGTGAAGAGGAACGTTCGGTGGATTGTGATGAGGGATATTTGGTGGATTATGAAGAGGAATATTCGGTTGGTTGCGGAGAGGAGGATTTGCTTGATTACGAGGAGGAGGATTCTGTTGACTACGGAGAGGGACGCTTGATTGGTTTCGGAGAGGGACATTAGCTTGAGGTTGTGGTCGAAGAGGAACGCTTTGCTGATTGCGAAGAGGCGCATTCGGCTGAGGACGGAGAGGTATATTCGATTGCGGGTGAGGAACGTTCGGTTGATTCCGAAGAGGGACGCTCTGTGGACCGGGATTGTGAAGAGGAACAGGTGCACGCTGCTTGTAATCCGCAGGCCGTGGTCTATTAGGAACGTTTATCGGCGCGTTGTTACTGGCAGACGAGATAACGTCATTTTCGAAAAGAACATGAAAGTGAAAATTCTTACGGAAGTGGGCGGTGGGAAGCCTGCGCAGGAGGTGGTGGCGGTGGTGGTGGTGGCGGAGGAGGAGGAGGAGGGGGGTAGCCGGTCTGAGCCCTGGCCTTAGCTGAAGTCGTTTTGGGTAGTTGAGATTGCTTCGCGGGAGGTGGGCCGGGAGTAGGCGCCCGAGCAAACGAAGGCGGAGGGGTGTACAAGGCTGGACCTTTGGGAGCGCCTCTCGGAGGCGGCTCGTAGCTGAAAACATGGGGCCGTGGAGTACCTTTGCGAGTGGGAGGCATCCGCACTCCCTGATTCCAAGAAGAGCGGAGACTTCCGCGCTTGCTTGACGCCGGAGTGGTAAGCGAGTCCGTGCTGCCGGAGGCGACCATATGCACGAAAGATTCGACGGATATGCTGGATTCGCTGCTGGTCTTCTGGACCATAGGAGGAGGGCGCCTCAGCGGAGGCTGCTTTTGGTGTGGTTGGTGCATAGATGGAGGTGGAGATTTCACCTTTCCTTCTCTGACCAGCATCCTATATGCATTTGTGACCTGACGTAGAGCGCCATGAGGCTGGAAATGTCAAGAATACCAGGATCGGAAATTCGACACACCTCGAGGAAATGCCGCGTCGCTGCATCCTTGTTATGGCTGTTATGATGACGGTCTGGGTGCCATCTCAAAGCCTAAAGGGCGATGAACATATTCTCAGGGAAAAACCAGGGACTTTGATGAATGACTACCATTATTCTGTACGCGTTCTTGATTTCATCCCCGCTGGCGCCTTCCAAAATGCCCAGGGTGCGGTATGCATCTTTGACAGACATGGGCACGTCGAAAAAGAGTGTGCCCTTGGTGCTGGTGAAGGGTGGGAACAAGTCATGGCCATCGGATGTCAACGTCTGTGGTGGCTTTTATCCCTCTGTCGGACCGGACGCAGTAGGAGCAACTGAACTGATATAGCAGAGATCGCAAGAATCAGTTCCTGTAGATCTTGAAGTGACCAAAGCCGATATACACGAGCACGGGAAGCTATTCAATGGCTCATGTGAGACTCCATGCTCTCCGAACACAACCTCGTGTCCTGTGCAATGAGGAGGCATCCGTAATATTAACCTGGAACGAGGATACGCCGATGTCGCAGCATCAGCGCGAAAACGTGGCGAGAGACTGTCCAGGTGCCAAACAAGCCTTCAAAGATTCTTAGAAGAAAGTTCCGGAATGAAATAGGGCGTTCATAGTGTCGTAGTTCGCCCTTCAGTGGCTGAATAGGATAGCTTCCCAGTGTATATTAGAGGTGACGTTTCCGCGAACTTGAATGTGATTCTGCACAGGTTTTTGGCGGTGATATAGACCACAGTCTTCTGTGAAACGTAAGGCAAAAAATATTTTTGACTCGAGATGGTCGGAGGAAGATATCCAATAGCAATTGTCGGCAGCGAGTATGTGGTATGAAAGAAAGAGATATGAACGAGCCAAACAAGGCACGCCACAAAAAATCCGGCGCTGATCTCCGAGTTCCCTTTTCATTTCACACTATCATGATCTATAACACCATATCGCCCCGCAGCTTTCAAAACACAGCGTTCAAGACAAAATAGGCATCCTCAAGGATCGTATGGAATACATATAAACGAAGAAACGCCAAAGCGGATCCACGAACACCCAAGTAAAAGACCGACCGGCGACAGCTCGTTTCTTCCCGACGTTCGAACCTCAAAGCCGCCTTTTGCAGCATCAATTACCTAACGCTTTGATAACTGCGCTCTCGATAAATAGAGAAGGGAACAAGTCTATTATATAGACGATGAGGTAATTTCCAATCACCTGGACGCTTCCGAAGGTTGAAAATCCGATTTTCCAAGGTGAAATAAATGTCAGTGATATAGCCCTTCTCTCAAGATATGACTATTGAATTCTTTAATCTCCTTCGCAAACCGTCTTTTCATGATTATAGATTTCGGGGGTTCAATCAGTTCTAGATAACGCGCGGAACTTTGCCCAAATTGTTGTTGACCCCCTGACGTTATTACATTGATCCCTCATTAAATAACCGACGTTCGAACGCCCGTTAAACCCGCTATCTAGACCTCTCGCCTCGTGGGCCCTGCGTCTTTGTTCTCGTTTACGATGGTGTCCTTCGCCCATGTCCTCACAACCTACACATATTCCTTGGACTAAGCTCAGAGTTGGTTCGTCTCGCCTTGTTCTGGGTCTTAGACTGGCTTCCTGTACGGCGATTATCGCGCGCTGGGACTTTGACTTCCTTGTGTGTCAAGATATGTGCATGCCATCTCCCGTAAAGTGGACGATACGTGCTCTAGTCGTTTACCGAATTACGGACGTTGAAGGGAATCAAGGACGGCATGTACGCGATACGCTGGCCACTGGCGCTTCTGCTTTCCTTACGAATATGCGGGAGACTGGACCCTGTAATCTGAACCCTCGATCTCGGACGCTCTGACTTCGTCTCTAGGCTGCTTGGAACCTTCTGATCGCTTTCCGTCTTCTGATGAATTGATTTTATATACGAGAAGTATCACCAGGCTCGCTTTTAGCATGGTCCTCAATTCGGTGCGCCATTGTGTATGACTCTAACACGTTCGAGCTCCATCATCAGCTAGACACCAGAATCTTGCCGACGTCAAAACAACCATCGATAATCACAAGATAGATTTCATTCCCGCCACTGCGCAATGTCCATCTTCAGGTGACTGCCCCTGCCAGAACTTGAATCAAATCAGATCGCAAACACAGACCGCACTACATACATCATCTCTGAGGGTGTATTCCAGCTAGATAAATAATCTATCAAAAAAGAACGCACCCATGGCTGAGCTCGATACCTATGTTTGTACGGGTCCTCCTTGTGTGTTTCGACGAACGAAGGGTCTCTTGTCTCCGCAGCTTTTGTGCCCTGATACTATCTAAACAGCCATGCCACGATGCACCGCCCCGAGTCAGAAGTAAAAGTAAAAGTAAAAGTCAGCGATCGGGTGTGTGTGTACACAGCTACGGTTCACAGGCATAATCGAAACTAGGAGGTGGAAGAAGGCCCCAGGGCTTACCAGGTGTATGCGATCATGTGAACAGCATGCCTATCCACGAGAGCAGGGCGGTGGTGCTGGTCATGGAGGACAGCCAGTGGAATATCTAGATGTCCATGACAATGCAGTAAGAAGCAAGGAACGAATTGAAGAAAGGAAGTGTCGAAGAAGTGGAAAGATCCGATAGACTTACATCCTCGCTTGAGTCTGCGGAGATCGACATGTATGAGCAGACCGAATAGCGCGGAGACAGATACCCCGTGGTATTTCTGATAATCCTAGTGAAAATCTGCGGCGCATGTCTTCCCAGATTATACAAATACCGGCTCGAAATGTACACTGAACAATTAAAGAAACACGTTCAGAATCAGCACTCCGAAACGAAACGAAACATGAATCAAAGAAGTAATGAAGCTGGGCGTCGCTGAACACATCACAAGGAAGGTTATCATGTGGGCGATTGTCGTGTGGAGTCTCGACGATGGTCGAATACGTGGATTGAAAGTACAATAAATTGTGACTTAGGACCAAACTTGATCACAACTCCCCCGACCACGTACATTAATTAATATTCAACTTAAAATTGATTCCAGACTCAGTAGCAAGACTCGATCAAGTTATATCAACACAAATTATCATTGGAAATTTCTAGCTAAATTTCAGCTGTCAATCAAAACTACATTTGTACAGCATTGTTTTTTGGAGTAGCCAATTCATCGAGTCAAGATTCATGTAAAAGCAAAAGAAAGTAAATAAAAAAAATACAGGCGCCTAAGTATATATCGCCCTCGGAGGATTTAGCGCCAAGTGTCGGAGAGCGTGTAGGAACCAGAGGCCGGAGTCGTGAAAGAATTGTTGGGGTCGGATTCCCAAGTCACTGCACCGTTGAACTTACGAATGTACTTGTACTGAATAGCAGTGTTTGCAGGAAGATTAACAGTGACTAATGGAGAAAGAGAAATAGGTCAACTACTATGTGTACGAGATATTGATAAAATGTTCTTACTGCTCCAAGTGGGGTAGTTGCTGGCCGAAAGTAACATCGCACTATCCGGAGACCAGTTTTGGAGAGCGCTGACTGATCCAGTCAGATATATGTTTTCTATAGAATCCTTCAGCATAGGAAATTATTCGGAAGAGGCAGAATCTTACCTCCCAAAACCGTAGTAGCTACGACGTTGAAAGTGACCGCAACAGTTCCGGAGCCACCGGAGCCACCTCCACCGCTAGTGCTGCAACTGCTGGGCACAGTGAGTTCTTGGGCTCCCCAGCTATCCGGAACGACGCCATTTCGAGACGCAGTTGTGGTCAAAAGAGCGGCGTAGCTCCAGGTCAGATCGACGGCACTGAGAGGAACACCAGTATTTTTGTCGTATTGTTCGGACAGGCCACCATTTGCGGGTGTGTATTTTTGCACAATGGCGACAAAAGCATCGGCCCAATTTTGTGTAGCCGCAGTAAGGGTGGTGAAAGTGGCGGTTGTAGATGCATAAGTGCCAACAGAGACAGTAGGCAAAAATTGTTGGAAGAAAGGGAGCGAAGTGCTGGTGACGTTGAGCGAGCCTTGTGCGCTCCAAACAATAAGGGAATCGTAGAGCTGTTCTGCGACTGCTAAGGTTGTTAGGTACCAAGGCTGTAACGCATGTAAGTTAGATAAAACGCGGAATTTCGATCAATCCTTACATTTCCATTGTAGTACGAATCCTCAGGATAGCGCCCGGTCGCAACAGCATTGGGCGAAGCAACTCCAGAATTGATTGACCATATAGTACGGAATGCATCGACGTAGACCTTTAGACTAGATAGCGCTTTATCGGAGCATGGCTGGAAAGTGGCTGCATCACAACCAGCAGCGGGATCAAAGGTATGGATAGATGCCAACGCGGTATTTGCATCCTTGCCTGATCGTCCGCCTCCGGTATTGGCGGTTATGTACCCCGCAGAAGGGTTCCAGTAAGACTAAATGAACAGAAGAGATCATATCAGAGATTTTATGTGGCTCAACGAGGGTCCGGATCTCACTTGTAAGAAGCAAAGGACATTTGCGGCCTGGGTAGTGTAGCCTGACACAACCGAAGTCTGGGCAAGCTTGGTGGCGAACGCAGCACCTTCACGAAGAGAACGATGCTGAACGGCGGTTGTGAAGAAGGAGCTAGAAGATATTTCTTCCCAAAGGTCAAATCTGGATGCGCATGATGTATCAGAATGCTGCAAAGACAATAGTAAAATCGCTTACCCAGTAGAGTTCCAGTTGGCTGCAACATAGTCGAGGTCGAGTTTGACTACGGGCCAGACAGTGGAAAGGGCAAAAGAAGAATTAGAGTTAGCGATCAGCCAATTTCCATATGAAATTAAGGCAGTGGCACGTAAAGCCGGTCCATCTTGCAAAAAAAAGGTCAGAAGTATGCACAGAGTGAAAAGGAATTAGACACACCCCGTTGGGGTCTGTATAATCCATTCTTCGATTAATATATCTGTCGCACTCATTGGATAATTTCACTCACCGTCCCCATGCTCCAGTGAATGCCGATAAGTCGACATTGAATTTTGGTTCACCGAGTCCACCAGAAGAAACGGATCCACTAGGGTTCGACACTTGCTGCTGGAAAATCTGAGAAGTAAGGTATTGGTCAATCACGGTCCTCAAGGAAGAGTCCTCTCCACGAGTGTATCTGTATTAAATTGAGCTTATTAGTCGGCACAGATATGCATGAGGCAAAAGCTCACTGGTCAATGATAGCCTTGAAAACCAATGAGGAATCTCGGGTCCAGGTGTAGAAATAATCTGGGCTGGATTGACTGGGACTTGCAATGACAACTCCGGTCTGGGTATCAGAAGGAAAAATCAGCTATGTGGATTGAAGACAGTGACAGCAGGAATATAGCACCTTGACTCCCGTCGTTTTGGTCGAACCAGAGCCGCCAATATTCGCAAGCAAATTCGCCTTTGCAATTGGCGATTCTGTTGCTAAGAACGAGCTCACTGCAGCGGACTGTGCCCATGCCGTAGCGCCGAACCAAACAGTGGCGAGGAAGAAAGGTCGCATAGAGGGAAAAAAAACGTCTCGATTGTCTTTGAGAATGCCAGTATATGTCGCTAACGAGGCCTCTTTATACCTTTCGTGAGCGAGGTTCAGGTGACGCCATAGACAGTCACAACTCCAAATCGGAACAATTATAAGAGAGATCGACAAGAGAGATCCAACGAGAAGGACGAGACGGGCGCATGGTGTCGCGCTGATCCTGATCACACCGGAATGTATGGGGTTCTTCATGGGGTTTGGCTAGATTTCGAACTGTGTAGATAAAATCTTATCCAAAATCTTTAGGTTGCCAATATAAGACAAGGGTCTCGTTTTCTCTGGAGCGGCTTGTGCCCAAGATGGAGGTGCTATTCAAGGCTACGCTTCCTCGAATATGATATGCTGTGAAAGTAATCACCTCTGCACTCCTAAATGAAGGAAATCTGGTGAAAAATACGGTAAATAGGAGAGAATAGCATAAAATATTGGTGGCACACACTCGGAGTATGTAACTTGGCTTCGAGTCCATAAAGAAATAGCTTGCAGTACATGAGAGGAGAGGTTGAAGTATGGCAACTGGTCACATGTGACATGTGACGGCCACCCTAATCAGGAAGGCGATCAAACGCACCGGGCCCCCGACAAGTTGTTTGTTCGCAGCAGCCATTCGCTATTTGGGTGCTTCTATATCCCTCGCCACGTATTTACCAATCCCCTGGTCTTTTTCTGAAAAATAGCATCTGACAAGTGGTTCTTCCAACAAATTGCGCAAAATCCGCTGACGCTGCGATTGTAAAGTACTTCAATCTTTACTGAACAACACCGACGTCTTTGACTTGATATGGGATATGCTATTTAGTCTCAACTCTTTCCGCATGCAGAGTTTTTTACAGCTGTTTGCAAAATTGATGACACTCGCGCACATTTTTTCGAATTAGAAAAGTTGGGGACTTGTCCGAAAAGACCGAGAGAGGCCCAAGAGGTCGATGATGTAGCTGAACGTACCCGTGGCACACAAAGACTAGCGAAAATCCCTCAAATCGACGAAGTCCAACGCATTCTTCGAATTGAAAAAAAAATTGATTAGTGCCATCCACTCTGCAAAAAGCTGTAATCCATTGGCTGAATTTATTATTACTTAACTTCATTGGCTTCAAATAAAACGGTGTCCGCTGCCTCGGGGGTACTATACGATACGACCACGAATTGGCTCCGCTCCATGAGCGTTCGGTGTTCTCGAGTTCATACAGGCTTTTTAAGACAAGAATCCACGAAATACATGCTGGCACACTTCTCCTTTTGCGTCTGAACAACACTATGATGAATGCTGATGTATCGCTTTAGTATTGTCCTACCCACTTGCCATGAATAATTTTCTACCCCATACTGCTTTGAAGCACATGCAATAATGTCTCATGTCATGATCACCGGTTTCGCTAACAGTCTTTATTTTTGAGTTGACTTCGGCGATAACACGCACCCAATACTTCGTACGAGAAGATATCTTTCTATATCCGCCGAAAAAAAATACTACTGTACACAGATTGCCAAGGGGCGGCTAGCTCGGATATGTCAAGTTACTTTGCAGTTTCTCGACGCTGAAATTTGTGGATGTCAGGCTGAAAAAGGCAATGATAGGTACTGGGAAGGACGATGTTCATAAATATCGTTCACATAGAATTACTCAGACTCCAATAGTGCGACCAGTTTCATCAGAACGAAATTATGGAGTTGCTGCCAATGCTGCAACACATATACCGAATATAAGCAAAGAGCTAGAGCCTTGTGCATTTTCTGAATCCAGGTCAAGACATTGACGCTCGAGCCTATCTGTAAGTTCGTAATATTCATTCCATGTGATTAATATTGTGGTTAGTCAGTAGGGACAGCGAGGCTCGACTGTCAAGAAGAGCGCACTATACATAAGTGTTATTCTCAGAGCACGAGGCTACGAAGCTCGTGACGGTCTTTTCTCCACTTTTGCGGCATCAGTTACACACCAAAATCTTGCCGACATCAAAAAAACCATCGATAATCACAGCAGGAGGCTTTTCATTGCTGCCACTGCGCAATTTCCATCTTCAGGTGACTACCCTTGCCAGAACTTGAAACAAATCAGATCGCAAACACAGACCGACGTCATCTCTGAGGGTATATTTCAGAGGCTAGATGATTAGATATCAAAAAATAACAGCAAGGAATTTCTGGAACCACGTAGTGGGAGTTTTCTCCTCAATCTCGGGAACGACCCCTCTATGGAACGTCATATCGTCCAGCCCCACCATCTTCGTCCTTGATATGCGGTATAAGTAGTCAATAATCATTTCCTTCTCAGGTCGCGAGATACAGCAACATACCGATAAATCAATTTATACCCCAAAATGAGGAGCAAGAACACCGGCTGTCATTATCCAAGGACGACATCAACGGAAGAAGCAAAGTAGAAAAACGACACATACCAGAGGAAGGTACGACGAGACGAACGTAGGTACCCAGTCCCCTATTTCTGCGTCTGTAGGAATCGGCTGGTCGCTAAGCTCTAGTGCTGAAGAGAGTTGTCAGCTAACACTGACAAGCATGCGATGCGGACGCTGAATGCCCCTTACCCATCCGCCAGGGTCCTGCGCGCGTAAACACAACCCACCCATTAGTGACAAGGATGGCAATGCACATCACCAGTGCATAAATAGCTATCTGAGTATCACAAGGCGAATCTCAGGGTGCATGTCCGACTGTTTTGATAAGTTGAACTTGAAGACGCACCCATGGCTGAGCCCGATACCTATGTTTGTACAGATCCTCCTTGTGCTTTTTGACGAACGAAGAATCCCTCTTCTCCGCAGCTTTCGTGCCCTGATACCATCTAAACAATAGTGCAACGATGCATCGTCCCGAGTCAGAAGTTAAAGTCAGAGTTAAAGTCAGCGATCGGTGTGTGCATGTACATCTACGTTAACCACCATAACCGAAGCTATGTAGGAGGTAGGTGGAAGGAAGGGGCTTACCGGATATATGTGAACAGCATGCCTATCCATGAGAGCAGGGCGGTGGTGCTGGTCATGGAGGACAACCAGTAGAATATCTGCATGTTGATGACGACGCAGTGAGAAGCACGAAACAAGGTGAAGAATGGAAAGGACGTATAGAATAGAAGAAGTGAAAAGATCCCATAAACTCACATCCTCGGCGCTTGAGTCTGCGGAGATCGACATATACGCCAGCAGGCCGAATAGCGCGGAGACCGATATCCCAACCCATGGGACAACCGTCTTGTTACTTCTGATAATCCTAGTGAAAATCTCCGGCGCGTGTCTACACCTTCCCAAATAATACAAATATCGACTCGAGACATACACTGCAAAAAAAAACAAAAAAAAACAAAAAACAAAAAAATTGCACGAATCAGATCATATCCTTTAAATACGAAAGTACAATCATCAACTAAAGGAAGAGAGAGACGCACTGTCAGACACCGCAGCGCTAAACGCCGACACCACAAACGCCACATTGCAGAGATAACCCACACGCGGGAAGCCCGCCTCGCGCAACGCGATGACGAACGGCGACTGCAGGGAGCTTCCCGCCTTGGACCCCGTGAGTGCCGCGTTGTCAGATCTTACTAGCAGCCCTGCGACGAAGACTGCAAGTACATAGAAAATGGTTCTATAAGATTAAAGCCACGATGAGGGAGAAAGTGATCGGTGAGCGTTGCATGTCGTCGGGATGAGGTTATGATGAGATGCAAGCTTACATCCGGATCCAAACGCGGTTTATAGCGCGAGGGATGTTCTGAATCAAATCAATGTCTGGTTCTATGCACACAGAAAGAAAACATGCGACTGACCTTCGCAGGATTTTGGACCTAGTCAAGTTTCATTATTAAAAAAAGACAGTGCAGCAAAGAACAAGTTCTTACCTCGCCAGCCGCAACACCTGGTACTTCAGTACCAAAGAATGCAAATACTGCCTATAAATGCGCCAACAAGGCTTGGTCCTCATCCTTACAACACCGCCAAAAGAAAAAGAATTACCTGACCTATAGACGACCAAACACCCAAGAAAATCCCCAACGGACCCGTAGCTCTAAACTCCCTGAACGGACCCGGATCCTTCCAATTTTTGACGCCTATGAAACTACAAAAAAACGGATACCCATGGGCATACAAAGGCAGAAAAAATAACAAAGCAAAACCTACTGTCCATTGCCTATCCCAAAGTCCAGGAGAAGCCCAAAGATGATGAGGAAGATGATGGTCAGGATTTTGAAACAGCTAAAGATGAATTCTGCTTCTCCGTATGCGCGCGACCCGAAGCAGTTGATGAGGATGACGAAGAAGAGCTGTTTGGGGGGAGGGAGGGACGGCACTTGTTGTTAGCATATACAAGGATAAGAAAATGTAAAGGACTGACGAATGTAGATATTGCTATGACATTAGAGTTCCTGCAGACAATAGAGAGAAAATATCAGGAGTCATTAGGATGGGCAAAGGATAGCGTCAATCTTACTTTATGTACTCTTTACTTTTATCTGCGAAGAAGTCATTGAAAAGTATCGCAGCAGCGCTGAGCTCCGCAGGTAAGATGATGGTCCAATTGTACCAAGCGTTCCAGCCTACGAGGTAGGATTATTAGCATAGAGGTTAAGCGAGACCTAGGCCTCCGGAGTAGTAACTCTACCCAATGCAAAACCAAGCGCGCGGTCGACATATAATCCCGCAAGCCCTACGGGCCCTCCAACGTTCGGTCTTCAGATATATGCCGGTGAGTGGAGCGTTTCGGCCAATCGCAATCAGAAGTAGAGTCGACTTACAAGAAAGAAACGATCTCGCCGATTGATATTACCACCGACCAGACGACTGTTCCAGTGATTGCGTATCCCTGATAACATGCAGGTCAAGAGTCATTGAAGGAGAAAGAGAAAGAAGAGACGAACGATGACAGTCCCAGCAGGACCAGCATGAACGAGAGCTACGTATCCAAGGAGAGCTTGCATCAATATTCATAATTGAAGAGGATCCGTTTTTCGTACATGTTGCCGTGCCTATGAAGAGCCCAGTTCTAGGAAGCGTCAACAATAACAAAATGAAAGAACATGAGAAGATCTACCCAATAACACCACCTGTTGATGGAAGTGATACGGAATCAGGCGAGGAATATTAATCTTGACAACGTATACAGTGGCTGTATGCGCACCTATTGAAATGACACTGACTGGAAAAAAAGCGTTGCTTTTAGACGATGTTAGGAAAGAAGAATTCAGAAGACTGACTATGTCTGCTCGAGGACGTTGGTCAACTCCTAGAATAGAAGAACCGAATAGTTAGACAAAAAAACGAACCTGCGATTAATTTGCGGGGGTAGCTCTTTGCCTATCTCTGTCCATCTTTAATTGAAAATGTTAAGTAATTCTCAAGAGATAGCAACATCGAGCGGAATCGCACCTCTTTTGGTACTTGTCCAGCCTAAGTTTCGCGGCATCAAGCTTATTGCCCAACAGTCCGGGCACTGCGTCCTGGTTTCCATTCGCTGAATCAGCATTATCTGTGTCTGATAGTTCTTCATGTTGGGGTCCAGCGTTAGTTCTGTTTCGCAGAATTGTGAGTTCGTGGGTCTCCATAGTGGTGTGAAGGGGAAAGAGGGGGAGGGGAGGGAGACCCCAATAAGAGTGTATTGGCGCTTAAATAGATGCAGAGAGGCCGGAAATGGTTGGCATCATGGAGAATCATGGCGGTGTCTGTCAACGTTCACAGCGAAGCTCGACGTTCAATTGACAGTCAGGTACCCATGGACTCGTATACAAGGGGTAGTCAATGTACGGACAATAGATCCACGGATATAGACGTGGGCGCTGCAGGTATTTCCAAATGGATGATAGGCCGACGAGCATGGAATCTACATAGATGGAAAGGTGTGCAATGCGTCAGAAAAGCCCGAACAGTGATGCCGGGGTGTTCTTCGAGGGCGCTTTCGCGATTATGCCCTCACTCGTCCGAGACCCCAATCGCTCCAGTGGCTTTGGACGTCTCTTCATTGGCTCGAGGCGTGTTAATTCAGCGTAATGTGAGCAGCATTTCAGCCTTCATAAACGGAGCTTTCAAAGAAACTTTGTTCCATTTGAGGAAGCGAGATGGACTCTCGCGGAGCGCTGAGCGCTAATGCGGCACCAGTAGGTGGATGCCAGCGCCTGTGAGCGAACATACGTGGCGCCTTAGGCAAAACAGCAGGAGCTACAACAGATCGCCCATTTGATGGTGGTGGTAAGAGGAATAGCGCGAAAATCCGGTCTCCGCGTCGTCGCGTCGCGACTTGCCTAGACGGCACGACTCGAATTCCCGCATTCAAAATCGAAAGATACTTTCGACTGACTCCTCCAAATTGATATATCATTTTTGCAAGAAACGGAAGACTCTGAAATGCGCTGGCCAGCCTTTGCATCTGGACCCAGAAAACATAACGATAATCTAATCTATTGCCTTATGCGGTAGGCCTATCCGAATGGTTCGATTTCTGATTTTCAAGTCAAATATAAAGGGAAAACGGAAGACGGACGTTGTCGTCGTCTCACACCCACTATGTCGTTCGTCTCCCAGCTGAATGGGACGTTCCCCACTTCAGACGAGTGGTCTGGCTACCTTGCTCATGCCCAGGAGCACATCCACAACAATTCACGACTTTATGTCATTCTCCTTATAAACACGCCTATAATTGCTATTATTCTCAATGTTCTTCGCCAGCTGGTACGCGTCTACTTCTCTGTTTTTCCTTTTCTTGGCCTAACATTATAACAGATTATACCACGAAAAGCCACAGACCCACCAGAGGTCTTCCATTGGCTCCCCATTATCGGTTCAGCCATTGTGTACGGCAACGATCCTCTCGGATTTTTCTTCGACTGTCAAAAGAAGGTGAAGAGTAATGCCATCGTTACTTCACGTTTGAATTCTCATATTTTGCTAGTATGGCAACGTCTTCACATTCATTCTCCTCGGTCGTCGCGTGACGGTAGCTCTCGGGCCCAAGGGAAACAACTTTGTGTTGGGTGGAAAGTCGACGGTGTTCAACACCGAGGATGCATATACTGTGCGTGTTTTTTCTGTTTCTTGGTCGTTGCCTATCGTTTATACGTGTGTTAGCATCTCACCACCCCCGTATTCGGCAAAGGTGTCGTCTACGACGTTCCCAACGAAGTGTTTATGGAACAGAAGCGATTCGTCAAAGTCGGTCTCTCAACCGACAACCTGAAGGCCTACGTCGGCATGATCGAAGATGAAATTGAGGAATTCGTCAACCATGATCCCAACTTCAAGGTGTATCAGACCAACGACATCAACGAATGGGGCACCTTCGATGTCATCAAGGTCATGCAGGAAATTACCATTTTGACGGCTTCGCGTACCCTGCAAGGCAAGGAAGTCCGAGAGGGCCTCAATAAGTCCTTCGCTGATCTGTATAACGACCTCGACGGTGGATTTACCCCGCTTAACTTCATGTTCCCGAATCTACCTCTGGAGAGCTACAGGAAACGCGACAGGGCACACACGAAGATGAGTGATTTCTACGTCAACATCATCCAAAAACGAAGAAACGGAAACTCCGATGTAAGTGTCAAATACTTTCACATCGCTTGTGAAGTATTGATTTACCTTCTCTGTAGCACGAAAACGACATGATTGCTGCTCTCATGCAACAAAAATACCGCAACGGACGACTTCTTAACGACAGGGAAATTGCGCACATGATGATTGCCCTCCTTATGGCTGGCCAACACACCAGCTCTGCGACCGGTTCATGGGCTCTCCTGCACATTGCTGCCAACCCAGAAATCAGGTAAGGTTTTACATCTCAAAAAAATACCACACGTACTAATTGTTGTCTCTAGTGAGGCCCTCTACAAGGAACAGGTGCAACACTTCACCGGCCCCGACGGCAAACTGCGTCCCCTGACCTACGACGAAGTACGCACGCTCCCCCTGCTCGACTCCGTTATCCGCGAAACGCTGCGCATGCACCCGCCCATCCACAGCATCATGCGCTACGTGCGCGACGACGTCCCGGTTCCCGCCACGCTCTCCGCGCCCTCCAAGGACGGCATCTACGTCGTCCCCAAGGGGCACTACGCCATGGCCTCGCCCGCGGTCAGCCAGATCGACCCCACGGTGTGGAAGGACGGCGACAAGTGGGATCCGTACCGCTGGAACGACGCCGAGGGCGTTGCGGCGCAGGCGTATAAGATGTATGCGGATGAGAATGGGGAGAAGATCGACTATGGGTTCGGCGCGGTGAGCAAGGGCACGGAAAGCCCGTATCAGCCGTTCGGCGCGGGCAAGCATAGGTGTATCGGCGAGCAGTTTGCGTATCTCCAGTTGGGTACGATCATCTCGACGATCATTCGGATGATGGAGCTTCGGATTGCGAAGGTCCCTGCGAACAACTACCACGTATGTCGTTCGTTTTTTCCTTGATATATCTTGCGATGTGCTGATGAATGTCGGTGCAGACGATGATTACGATGCCTAAGGAGCCCCGGGCTATCTCATACCGCAGAAGGAAGTTCGACTGATCATCAAGACGTTTAGTTTTCCTTATTTAATACCCACATCACTTTCAAAAGACGTCGAGGACGTTTTTATCACTATAACATTATAAATACCTCATCTATTTGGAGCTCGATCATAATAGACGCTATTTCGTGCATTCGTATTGCTATCCTGTTATTTCAGTGTGCCTGCGTATCGACAGATGCAATTTACACAGAACGGTCTCTGGTCGTGGTTGTGTAAAAACATCCACGAGTCGCGTACGCGGCCCGGCGTTCCCGATTCGGAGGTGGTCGAGTCTTGTTCTCTGTTCCCTCTGAAGCTTTGTCAAGAGTCCACACTGCGTCCGTCGTTGAGGCTGCGATGCTTGATTCTCGGCGACCATGCCACACTTTCAAAGTCAAGCTATCGCCAACCGACGAATTTGAAGACCTTCAGAACGCCGCTCCACACGAGTTTCTCCACGGCCTCGTAAAGGCACCCAGGTGAGGCATCCCTGATATTCTATTCTGCATTCGCTCTCAGGGCCAGCTCTATCCACTGCTCTTGACAACACTTGGAACGACGTGTTTCTGTTCGAACTCCACATCGATACATAAGTAGCACCAAAGGTTCGATCAAGGCGAGCTGTCCCTATGCGAGTTTCTGGTGTATAAACGTCGGTAAGGCTTTTCCGGGACCTCATCTCGTTGCAGCTGAATTGAAAATTTACAGGGCATGGTTTGAACAAGGTATTGTTTGTTCCAAAGAAGGATGCCAACTTATTGTACAACTCATGAATTTCAAGAAGGTATCGTAAAGGACATTTCTTCTTCTTCGCTTGACCAATCAAGAGCTCCGAAGTTCTTGAAGGCCTGCAGACTATGTAAAGGCTGTCCAATACGAAGAAAGCAAATTGATGACAGCTGGCGACCATCATTTGTTTCGGTCACTCAAATTCAACGAAGTGTCAGATTCATCAAAGTTGATGTGGTGCCACTGGAGCGCCTACATAAAGTCCCTTTGATCTCTTGCGGACGTATCTTTTCAGCGGCAGAGCCTTTTTTTTCGTTCTCTTACACTTTCGTTCAAGGCCTTTCTCGGCCAACCACCCACTCAACGCCCTTCGTTCAATCACTTCATCCAGACCAATCATCCTACCGAACACAATGCTGGCATCGACTTTCTTCCCCACACCCGTTCTCTACCTGAGCGCTGTTTCTGCTACCATTTGTCTTCCCATTTTTGCGCTTTCAATCGTCAACTTTGGTCTCCTCTCGATTTGGCTCAACGCTGCCGTCGCCGTTATCATCGCCGTCCACCATATCACTCTCTGCGCCGTGACATGGGCGTCCCGAAAGCGCGTGCAACGGTCCAAAGTCATCATTGATGATGAAGAATCATCCCCTTTCCATGAAACGGATATTGAACCCCCCGCGGCATACAGCATCACCAATATCGTTGCGTTGGCTTTCCTCGTCATCCTCAATGCGATTGCGTTCAGTATTATGGTGGACATCACTACACGCGGAGCGATGAAGAGCACGCTACCCCAGGAACGCGTGGGATCGCACAAGTGGAATATCAAAGTGGAGATTGGACAGTCCAGTGTACTCGGTGCTGAACTCCTCGTGCTGAGTGCTCTACTTACTGTCTGCGCATTGGGACGAAACCGTTTGATTGAGGAGGCAAAGGCAAGGAAGGAAGAAATGGAATATGATTTTTGGTAAGCATGCTGTTGCATTCCTTTCCGCTAATACGAGCGAATAATTATCCCTCTCTAGACAGAAAAACTGATCAGCAAATAATACTTGATACTCGGCTGTCATGACTAGGATCCAGAGGATTCTGAGTCGTCGACATCGTGGGACATCCTCTCATCTGATGATGGAAGAAATCAAATGCCCATGAACGCCTTCAATCAGACGCAACGTCTGTGCAGTCCTTGGCCTCTCAGCTTCCAGCAATGTTTTTCGCTTACACGCAGTTTTTGCGACCTGACGCCAACGCCCTTTCCTGCGGTTTGGATAAGGACGTCACTCCATCCATTCACGAGTTGATCTCGGAAATCGTGATCCTATGGATCACAGAATCATTCACTACATTTTCCGTAGTTACTTTCGTTAGTTTACTTTTGTAGAGCAGGCTCGCCACACTGAATTGATCTACTTTCCTGGGGATTACTTTACGTTGAGCTTCCTTGAGTACTTCTTTGTGGCAGTTACTGATTTAGGCGCGCACCGCGCCAACGCCGCGTGCACTGTGGGTGACCGGTGCCGGTGATCTATGTAACCATTCGTCCTTCTCGGTGTTTATAATTACAAACGCGTCCTTCCAACTTCCATGATCCCTGCGGCGAACTACCTACAAGCTTTACACCATGTGCAACGAGCACTGCGGAAACTGCGCGTCTTCTACGAGTCTCCTACTTAACAGAGCACTTGACATATGCCAGAGTCACGGTTTCTTCGATGGGTACCACTGGTAGCAGATCCCTATCCTCCGACGACCCGTATCGTTTGCCAACGAACGTCAAGCCTATTCACTATGATCTGACTCTTAAGACCGACCTCAAAACCTTGACTTTTCAAGGCCGCGTTAAAATCAAGTGCGTTCCTTCACTTTGGAGTACCCAAGCAGTGTTTTACCAGGTCAACACCAGGATTGGGATTGTTGCCAATACGTCGAAGATAGTGTTAAATGCGTATCAGATACAGCTGGGTCCTGGGTAAGTTTTACTTTCTGGTGGTAAATTCTCTACTGAAAGCTCCATTTCTAGGGTCGTTTATTTGCCCACTTCATAGAATCGACAAACCGCCGTCCTGGAGTCCTACGATGAAGTTCAGCAGCGTATCACCTACTCGGTTAAAGAAACGCTTCCTACAGGATCCGAAGCTGAACTGAGCATCGCATTTCACTCGACGCTTGGCGATAAAACCAGGGGTTACTATAGATCATTCTGGGAACATGATGGAAAGAGAGAATACTATGCGCTCAGTCAACTCAGCGTGCGTGCAATCCCGATTCTTCTCTTTCTTTAAAGCAGTGCTTATATTTGATATATCAGCCGACTGCAGCTAGGCGCGTTTTTCCTTGCTGGGACGAACCCGCGCTCAAAGCAACGTTCGCTGTAACGTTAATATCCCGCAAGGATACTGTCAACCTGAGCAACATGGACGTTGTTTCGGAACGGTCCATTCACGCGGACGAAACTTCTGATTTCATGGGATTTTTTGACGGGACGACGGCCGAGGAAAGTCTGACTGAATGGAAGATAACAAAGTTCGGGACCTCTCCTCCAATGTCGACTTATGGAGTAGCTTTTGCGAACGGCCGCTTTGAGTTTTTGGAAACATCTGTGGTATTACCTGTCAGCGGGAGGACAATACCGCTTCGTGTTTATGATTAGATAACCGCGAGTACTGGGTCAACGTCAGACTGACACAATAATTTTGTCTTTAGCCACTCCAGATCTCATACACCAATCCCACTATGCTCTTGATATCAAGGCCGCAGTTTTGCCTCGCTACGAAGAAGTCTTGGATGTTGGATACCCGCTACCCAAGCTGGACACACTTATAGTACGTTTCTGTGGCCAGATTGATCCCACAATGCCTTCACTTTTCACCAAGTGCACGACTTCGAGGGCGCGATGGAAAATTGGGGATTAATCATGGGTACTGCGAGTGTATACCTGCTTGATTCCGACCGTAAGGATGAGAAGGGGGAAAGAGATCTCGCCTCAATCCAGAGTCACGAAATTGCGCATATGTGGTATGATCTGCTGCCACATACTAATGGATGATAACAAGCTGAATATATGCGCTTGTATAGGTTCGGCAACATAACCACTATGGAATGGTGGAATTATATTTATCTCAATGAAGGTAATATGGAGTTTGTTTCGTACACTGTTTAGTCGTTGATATATTTTGTCAAGGTTTTGCTACGCTGGTACGTGTCCTGGAATAAGGATCAACTATATCGTATGAAAACACGATATATAGATGGGCGAAGTCATGATTATGGACAAGTTAGTGCTATCACATTCCAGGATGAGTCGATAAATCCTGATTCCAGGAGCAGGATTCATCCAGAATGGAATATAAACTCCGAATTTGTTGCTAATCATCTGGACAAAGCCATGGCTGTCGACGCTAAACTCTCTTCTCACCCCGTTGAGATCAAATGCCCTGATGCAAACGACGTCAATCAGGTCTGTGGATGGGATTCCGCATTCTCCACATCCACTTCTCATTTGTGTTGTAACAGATATTCGACGCATTGTCGTATTCGAAGGCAGCATCAAGTACGTCCGAACCATTATTGTGTTTCAAGATGATGGCTCATACCTTTATGATGGGAAGTCCTTCGCATGCTTTGCGCATATGTTGGCGAAGATAAATTCCTCCAAGGCATCAGTCTCTACCTGAAAAAGCATCTGTACGCTAGTATTGTTACAGCCGACCTTTGGGAAGGAATAAGTGCTGCTACTGGCTCCGATATTGCTCGAATCATGGAAAAGTGGGTAACTAGAGTTGGATACCCAGTTCTCAGCGTTACCGAGACTTCGACAGGTATTCACGTTCGCCAAGATCGATTTTTGGAGACCGGTATCGCGGGTCCTGAAGCTAATCAGACAGTTTGGTGCGTACCCCACCTTTTGCTTGGTCAAAAATAATTCTGAACACATTTGATGATATAGGAATGTGCCCCTGGGCTTACTGTCAACTACAGACGGGCTTTCTTCAATAAAGAAAACTTTAATTTTAACAGAAAGAGAAGCGAGCTTTGAAGTAGACACGACGCAACCGTTCAAACTCAATGTGGATACTACTAGGTTCTGTGCGTGTATTCGGCGTTCATGATGAGGACAATCACTGACTGGCTCATCAATACAGATCGTGTACTGTATGCGTCCGAACGTCTAGAATCAATCGCTGTCGAAGCGGCCAAAGAAGACTCCTTGTTTTCTCTGAGCGATAAAGTTGGATTGCTACAGGATATTTTTGCTTTGGCCAAGGCAGGGCTTTCCAGCTTGAGCAACTGCTTGACCCTTGTTCGCCTCTGGAAGGATGAAAAAGAATGTGAGCTTGAAGCTGTAACTGACTGCGGGTCACTTCGAATTCAAACAATCAACATATCTGATCCGATTTTGTCCGTAGATTTAGTACGGAAAGCTATCAGCAATGGTCTAGGAGAAATATCGTCTATATGGTGGGAGAATGCTGAAGTTAGAGAGAAATTTGACCTTTTCCGCCAAGTGAGTCCCCCGCCCATTGTATAAAATTTTGGGATTGTTGATTGAGTGACAAAATAGGCTCTCTTCACCCCTTTGGTGGACAGACTTGGATACGAGGAAGGTAGAGAAGAGACCGCCGATTATCGACTTCTGAGAATGTTGGCAGTTGAGCAAGTGCTGGATGCTGGTCACGAAAGGTGAACTTTCATCTTCCAGTCTACTGTCGGATATATCTCTTATCCTCCAAACATGCAGAGTAATTCAAGAATTGCGTAAACGATTCCAGTATTATATGGATACTGGAGATGACTCCAAGATTCCGGTGGATTTGCAGCGCGCTATATTTATTGCTGTATGTGTCAATCTTCTAGACGAATTTTATGCAACCTAAGGCGAAAGGGATGTGGTCATAGGCTGTCAGATATGGAGGCCGGAAAGAATATGATGCAATGCTCGAGATCCTTGGGAATCCCAAGACGGCATTGGAGAAGAATGCTGCTATGTATGCTTTTTTTTCTCGATCTAATTGCGCAGCGTTTGAACTGAAACCTGATGAAAGTAGCCGTGCGGTGGGTTCGTCGCGAGATGTTTTATTAATTCAAAAGACTATTATATATGTCTCCGAGAAGGCGCGAGACCACGACATGATCAGATTCATATTATTTCTGTCCATGAAATTGTCGTGTAGCGCTCGACAGATGAACTCCTCACTTGGTTGCCTTCATGATGTCGACCAGATAAACCAAGATAATAGCACCTCAAAAAAGCACCTCAATATCATGAATCTGGTTCTTTCGAATGATGCTGAATTGCCAATGAATTACATGAATATATGTAGCCCTCTATATACCTTTCTTTTCCTATCAAGTGCATCACGCATCAATGCATTGCCTGTACCACTGTCCGCCGCATGTCCACTTGATCCTTGTCCAATTTCTCAGAAAGGTGTCCATGGACAAGTCCCCAACTTTTGCAATTGCTAGAAAAGAGTGCGAGTGCCATCATTTATGCAAACAGCTGTAATGTTCCTTTGTATCTGATGACATCATCACTGTATTGGAAATTGATTGCTGCTGCCAGTAGCTGGGAGGCCAACTTGACAAGTTAGACTTAATTCAGACGGTATTGGTATTGAGACTTATTCCTCTTAAATACCAGAACTTGTGCCATATTCCTACCCACATTGTGATGAATTAACTTATGCTGTCTTCAAACCATATTCAAATTATTGCATATCAATTTAAGTGATAGAAATATTTCAATATTAAAAAAAACAACTTCTGGCAATTGAAATCATTAAGACTGTCACGATAAGCTGCATCATGTCCAGTGCTGCTTCTATATTCACTACTGGATTAGTTGTATTTTTTTGAAATGAAATGCCTCAGGTTCAACGTCAGGTATTGGGTGAAGCTAAGCATACACCTCTGGTTGCTGACAATACAATTGGCATTGTAGAGTGTGAATATCACTCATGAATGGCAATATGCATTGGTTGATACATGAAATTGACAGCACAGGCTGATGTTTGAATAAAGAAATTTCATTAGATCCCAATGTGATTACAGCTAAAATAAATTGTAAGTGGTTTACTGGACAAGAAAATCAACTAGCTGGACAATGGTGGGGATGGTACAAACCCAAGGTGCACATTCATGACTGTTCCATTGTAGAAACAGGAATTGTTAAGTAGCTTCTGTTCAAAGACTGAAGAAATCATTAAATCAATGAGGGAAAATATAGTACAACCTTGAAGATGCCACGGGTAACGCATCATACCTTAACAAGAAAAAGTTGTCGGAGACATCTGTCAACATCATCTTCAAGCAGCTTAATCAAATCCTCAATTTTCCCTTGGTTTCGGAATGCATAGAGTCGGAGAATTCTGAACTTGTCGGTCCATGTAACAATGACGACAGGAAAAGTCACAGAGATGCACTTTTTGTGTAAAAGCATTAGCTGTCTGTGAATTCAGAAAAGTTAGCATCTTCGGCATGCCGCGAAACAATGCGTAACTCACCGCCGGAGATGGTCTAATTTAATCACTGTCAAAGACTCTGTCTGATTAGCCGCCGTATTTCCTTTGTGTAGCCCCCTTTCCATCTCGTCTAGGATCGTAGAAACCTCGTTTGCGAGCCTGAAGGCACCCTGAAAGTTGCGCAGCGGCTAGTGAAGAACAGTCAGTAGGTTATATAAGGGGTTTAAGCTTCTAGTCGGGCCTTACTTTGGCGAACCAATCTCGCATAGCGTTCAGAGTCTCGACAACATTCTTGACCATGGTAAAAAGTGCGATGACCGCCAACGCGATGTCAGCGTGAATTTAATTTCACTTGGGTTTCGCCGGAAAATTCGTTATT